>CAIGRB010106383.1:24874-50463 GCA_903798255.1 Fraxinus quadrangulata
GTCAATTTGCAGTGTCATCCTCTTCCCAATAGCTATCACTTTCTATATAACATGGTGGTTTATTCACTTTGTGGATGGCTTTTTCTCACCGATTTATGCGCAGCTTGGAATTGACATCTTTGGTAAGCTTATGACACGTTCTTCTAATTCCCAAAAGTACGAGTATGTCCTTTATTCTTGTTGTGTTATCATAACAGTTCTTAAGCGTGGAATTACAAACAAATTCAAGTAAAATGTTGGTTGTGTAACTTTTGCAACTGTCATAATTGTGAATTCCCCTTACAGTTTGTTGATTGTCGTATCTGTTCTTTATGATAAAAGTCTTGTCCAATGATTATATTTCCTGTATCTGTCGGCTAACTCTTGCTCCTTCTCCTTGATTTAGGTCTAGGATTTGTTACTTCTATTACATTTATTTTCTTGGTTGGAGTATTCATGTCATCGTGGTTGGGGGCATCTGTTTTAAGCCTTGGGGAATGGTTCATCAAGCGTATGCCATTTGTTCGTCATATTTACAGTGCCTCCAAGCAAATTAGTGCTGCAATATCTCCTGGTTTGCTTTTATTTATTTATTGATTTTGACTACTTTGGTTCTCTATTTCAATTTTCTCGTTTTCATGGGTGAATGTTTCTTCACAATATTATTGCAGATCAGAACACTCAGGCTTTCAAGGAAGTGGCCATTATAAGGCATCCACGTATTGGTGAATATGCATTTGGCTTCATCACTTCGTCTGTCACGCTCCAGGTGTGCCATCACTTTCATGCCTGATGCCACCTTTAACTAAGCTTAAAAAGAAGTTAATGTTAATTTTATGCTTCTTTTTCAAAGTGCATATTTTACTAACAAAACTTGCTATAGAGCAGATCTTACATTTTCTAGAAAAGTAACTTGTAGGCTTGGCCAGACATGCTCTATATCATCTCCTCAACTAGGAAATCTGTCTAAACCATTTCTTATATTAATGCTATTGCTGATTTGGTTTTTCTTACACACTAATTTTTTGTTATCTGGTTCACCATCTTATGCTGAATCTTGATGCTAAATAAATCTTTTATGTTAGTTTTAGGAGAAACGTCCTTCAATATTCAATCGTGGTATTCAAAATGGTTCGAAGATTTCCGCTTTTCAGCATCAGATGCACGACTGTTGATTTGTCTTTATGATGTACCTTACAAGGGCTATTGGGTTTGTGCTTGTCAAATAGTTCTGTATTAGGTCTGAATTGGATTGATGTGCTTGATTTGTTTTAACCTAGCAGAATGTGGTTAGGCTTGATCCACCGGATTCCCATTGCTTCCACCATCTTTCTTCACCTACCTCAAGCTTGTCCAGAAAAAATAAAAAAGAAAACAAATAAATGGTGAATATTTGTTGTTTCTACAGTTTTAGGACAATTCTAAATATTTTACTCCTTTTCCATTTCTCTTGAAGCAATGAGCTTGCATGCCCTATTTGTAAAACAAAATTTAAGTAACAACAGGATTGGACCCATCAAACATGCTAGAACATTTTCACCTGTAAAACAAGAGGCTGATTTTACATTTGCTTGCTTGTTGCATTATAATCTTGATTTCAAGTTCAGAATTCTTTTTATCTCTCTCATTTCAGAATTATGCGACAGAGGAAGAGCTATGCTGTGTATATGTCCCAACAAACCATCTATATATCGGTGACATTTTTTTGGTCAATGCCAAAGACGTTATAAGACCAAACTTGTCTGTCCGGGAAGGAATTGGTAGGAGTTCCGTTTCTTTACTTACCATGATTACGTGCTGTTTGTTAAAGAATGTACTTAGTTATCTTTCCTCCGAATTTGACTTTTTACCTTTGAACAATTAAGTCTTCACTACAAATCTGCCTTCACACGCTAGCCACAGATGATATCAAGATTCTTCACTGAGTACACCTTTCAAACTTAAATGTCGTTCTTTGTGGATAAGAGTCCGAGGACAAACTTAAATGTCATTCTTTGTGTATAACTGATACTATATATAGTAGTTACTATCGATATTATCTGCCGACCTTTGACTTTGTTCCTTGCGCACAGAAATTGTTGTATCGGGTGGCATGTCAATGCCCCAGATACTGTCCACCTTGGATCCAAGAACTATTCAAGTGGATAGGAGTATATCTAACAGAAGCTGATATTGAAGACATCAGATGCAGCCGGCTGGTTTTCTCATAAACCTTTCTGTATTGCAGAGAAGATTAAGTCAGATGAATCGTATGTGCACGCGATTTGCTTGTTTCAGCATCTAATCTGCAATTAGTATTTAAATTATTTTAATTTTCAAGTGTTAGATTATAATCACATGATATAACCATTGTCCCGGTGTACAATGTAGGTACGTAGCGGTTGTGTGGAAATATAGTTTGCTTCGTGTTTTACGTATCAGAAGATATAGTTGTTTAAAGTTTTAAAAAATGGTTCTTTTCACATGTACTATTGAGTTAGAATTTAGTAACTTCTTCGCGATCCTCGTAACTCTGTTTTTGCAATTATAGTATCGGTGAATTCTTCGATCCCATCTTCAATATCGAACGTAGTGACTTGTATTAGATGACATCATATTATTTTTAATTTTTTTAAAGAAAAATTGTCCACAGTATTCTTGTTTAGATAAATATAATTCACACTGTGAGTATGATAACATGTGGTGTTGTCACGTCAGCAGTGGGGTACGATGTGGCAGCACCACATGTTGCCACACTAACAATGAGCAATTATAACTCGTGTCCACTATGGTGAGGAGATCAAATCCGGTAGGAGATCAATAATTCGTGACGTGGCAGCACCACTTGTTGTCACGCTTACAGTGAGCAATTATAACATCAATCGTGGTGGGAGATCAAATCTGATGAATAAAATATTCATGATTGAAACAAATTAAAGCTTAGTGATTAAGGTGCCACTAAAATTTAATATTAACCATATTTTCTTTCTTTCTTTATTTAATTTTTTTGTTTAACCAAAAAAATTAAATGCAAAAGCACAAATAGCAAAATAATTAAATACAAATTCAAGATTGTTAGTGCAAATTTTCCTAATTAAATCTACTAGAACACGTTTAAGTACTAAAAAAATCTAGATCGTCTTCCATTTAAAAAAAAAAAAAAAAAATCACTTCGATTGTTCATTAGTGCTACAAAATCAGTCGGTTCACACGTTTTCATCTAGTTTATTCTTATCCCGACGTAATTTATATAAATAATTGTATCAAAATTTCAATTTTTGATAATTATATTTTATCTAAACCTTCCCATTATATTACGAATGTAAATGTCAAATTTTGAGACGGTTCACTAAACTAATATAAAATATTTTACCTTATTATTTATAATAATGCTATCTAGCACCGTTCTAAGTGACCACACACAATATGTGCAATTAAATGGATACTTTGACTTTACATTGAAATAAATTTACCATTTAATGACATTTAATTACCACCCAGACTAACGTTACGCACCAACAGTTCTAAATATCACTACTCTATTATTTAAGCGAATTGTTAATTTATTTAATACTCATTTATTGAAGTTTTACTATAAATTAAAAAATGCAATCTCGAGTGTCTCATTTATCCATGTCAATCCAGACCATTTTATACACATTTAATGAAATCATGAAATCTTTTATATTTGAGACTATTAATGTAACATTAGACATGAAGAATCAGAAAACACTGATATAACTCTTACTCTGAAATAAATAATTATTTAATTGTTAAATAACTCCACATCTAAAATATGTAAAATTTATAAACTGAAATCCGTTGTTCTGATCCGATAATTCGATAATGTGGGACGAGGTTTGAAGACAAAATATTTTAAGGATTTCCGTTTCCAAATTCAGACAACGGATTTTTATTCTAGACGTTCACTTTAATTTTAATAGATTTTAAATTTTGTGGTCGTCATCTCATATTTTAATAGTTTTAAATAAAATTTGGATCCTCATATGAGATTTTAATAGATTCCATTAAAATCTAATTGTTTTATTAAAGAATAATTAATGGAAGATTTGAATAAATTTTAATGAATTAAGAACTCTAGCATGACCTCTTAAATTTCCATGTATATAGAGAAATAAAAAGGTAGAATTGGATTTTCGTGAGATTATCATTCTTGAGATTTAAGAATAAAAAATTGAGTAGTCCATTCAGCTTTTAAAATTCTATTAACCCGTCTTTCGTCGTAAGTACATTATTTATACATAATACTCGACACTATAATAAAAATCTTCTACTTAATCGATACATGGCATGCCAACTTACCACTTCACTATGTCACAAAAATATAATAAAATAAAAATAAAAAGTCTTTTAGCGTTTATTGTGACATAGTAGTGAAATGCACGTCTAAATTGAAGTTCCGTGTTCCAATTGAGACAACTAAAGTTTATCGACTCAATTGAGATTTTACAAAAAGTTCGGTGACCTTTGATGAAATTAAAAAAATTAGGGTCGGGCTCCCAACCTTTTGATGTGGTGTGGTAATTGGCCCCAATCTTAAAAGGTGGGATTCTGGGTTCTTAACCTATTTAAATTGTAAATTTATGTCTCTGCGTGATATAAATCATCAATACAAAAATTAAAATCGCATTTGACTTTCAATTGAGCGGGAGAGAAATGTAAAGTGATATGATGATTTTTCCTTCTAACTGTAAGTCTCATAAAAAATGCGTAAATATTAACGTCAACTTTGACAATTTTGATCATGTCGAGACCCCAATTATAGATTTAGTTAAAATTTAGATTTAAAATCTTTCCTTTAAAGGTTGAACGGCACTTAAAAGGTTGGAAAACTCGTCCTACGCCTGAAAACAAGCTATCGTCACAATCTGAACATCAAAGCACTTGTGCGAGCTGCAGTGGCTCATGAGCCACTCAGGGAGTTAGGTTTTTGGCCAAATTCAAGAAAAAAAATTGGCTCGTCCATCAAGGAACTAGTTCGTGAGACAAGCCGAGCCACATTTCGATTAAGCGAACTGATTCGCATAATGGGTCAAGCTGAACTTGATTGTTAGGCAAGCAAGATGCTCGAGTGGCCCATTTAACACTCCCTAGGTTAAATTATCTATATTTACTAGATACCCCGTGGAAAATGAATAGTTTCAAATGAAAACATACTTCGAGTGGTAAATCTAGAGATAAAATCTTCCATTGTTTCTTGCTCTCAAAAATCAGAAGAATTCTCCATGGAAGCAAGCAGTTTTAAGCGACCATCACAGCGAGACGAAGAAAAGGTAATTTTTCAAGTTCAAATCTTCTCTTTGCATGTCATGATGTAACCTATTTGTTGAATTATTTTTCATCTTTGCCTTCTACTGCACAAAACCCTTGAGGTTAAAACCGTTCTTCACTAATCTTTTATTTTCTTTTTTCAAGGGGAAATTCAAGAATGACTGTTGATTCTCGTGAAATCTTCAATTTTGCAATTATGGGAAACTTGAAAGAAAACTCAATCTATTTAGAAATGAGGTGTGGCTTGGAGCATGATTAAGTAAAAATGATTAAAATCTTACACTAATTTAGAAATTTAAAATAAAAATTATTGGTAAATTGTTAGGTCTTCATTTTACATAAAAAAATTCCCCTGGTCTGATTCTTGGGATGATACAGAATTTGGCTGATCCCTAATGTTATCTGCACTTAATGAAGTGATATATAGTGAAAGACTATATAACTATGCATAGATGCGTATGTTCAATTCCTACGTGATTCCGTTCTTGTTAGGTGTAATTGTTAGGTGTAATTACACTGAAGCGGGATCAGAAGCAAGCGGCCCTGGATAAAATACAGTTGATATATGGATGTGGTGCCCGAATTCCATATCAGCTGTATATTAATGTTACTCCATATAGAAAGTGAAAACATATTTACTTATAATTCATAGTGCAATCCTTGATAGAGTTAAATCCTACTTTTTTAGTGTTCAGAAAAAAGTCAGAATCTAATATAAGAAGCAATCAGTTCTATCATAATTGAATTGAACCCATCGGCCTCTGAAGGAAAATGTGTGCAAGCATCTAAAACATGCATGTTACCTACTTTTTTGTGGTCCCTTTTTCATTCTTGAAACACGAAAGAAATAAAATTTTAACCATATCAAGGTATAGATGATTATATTTATTTTGCTTATGAACGTTCCGTTGAACTTTTAAGCCATTAACTTTTATGTACAACGACTTGAGTAGTTTATGAAATGCAGTTACCTTGAGGTGCTTACGCTCGCTGTTTTGTGTATATAAGGTCTCGAGCACCTGAGTAGCTATACCGTTCTTGATATTTGAAAGCTCTTTGTTTCAATTCTGAATATCTTGCAGATAAATGTATACTTAGAGATCAATAAGAAAGTTTGTTTAAATATAAAGAGGTCAGAGACCATTAGAAATGTGAAAACGATGTTATGTGAGAAGGAAGGTATATCCGAATGTCTGCAGGAGCTCTGTTTTAAAGGTGACCTTCTCAAGGATGCCCAGAGTCTGGTAGATTGTGGAATTGATAAAAATTCGACTGTCCAAGTTTTTGTCCATATACCTATCAATCTGTTCATCAAAATGCCGACTGCTAAGAAAACAATTACTGTTGAAGCAAAGCCTAGTGATACCATCCAGAACATCAAAACTCAGATCAGGGAGAAAGAAGGCGTCTGTTCAGATCAGTACACTCTGATTTCTGCTGGAAAGCCACTTGATGATAATCAGACTGTAGAATGCCTCAACATTCGAAGTGGTTCGACCCTTCATATGTTGTTGAATCCCAAAGACATGTTGCTAATTTCTGTAAAAATGCAAACTGGAGAGATTCTGAAGTTAGACGTTAAGCTCTTGCACACAATTTGCGACGTCAAAGCAATACTTGAGAGCATGGTTGGTTCGTCTCTTAATGATATGGTACTAACATATGCTGGAAAGCAACTGGAGGATTCAAAGACTCTCTCTTCTTTAAACATCATAGAAGAATCAATTTTAGAAATGTTGCCTCTTTCTTTTCCAATATTTATCAAGAGCTCGTGTGGCAAAACTATAACTTTTGATGTGCATCGACACGACATCATTAAATGTCTGAAGGGCAGGATCCTTCAAAAAATAAAAGTGCCGACTTATTTCCAGCTCATGTTTGAGGGAAAACGTCTAGAAGATGATCGAGATCTGGGTAGCTACAATATTCAGAGTGACTGCACCCTCCATTTGGTTTTCTGGCCATCAACCCTAATCCGCCGGACTAAACTAAATATTGCAGGTAGTATAGATATACAAGATTCTACTACCATTAATGACTTGAAGAAGAAAATCCAGCTAGTGATGGACAGGCCTGTGAGAGAACTAATCGTGGATGGCAAGGCATTAGAAAGTCAGCTAACCATTGGTGATTATGGTATTAAAATGAACACAGTTATTGATGTGGCTTTGGAAGTGCGATGAGCGAATTGTAGCATCTCTATTGTAGCCGAGTATTCAAGTAGTCTTGGTGCAACTACTATGAAAATTTCTATACTAAAGGCATTAGCGAGGCTAAATACTGCTATTTTTGCAGCTTACTGCATTGATAGCTTGATAACTCTTTGTTACCCTTTTAATATTTCTCTCTTTATTGTCAGCCTGTTTATTACTATTATTCTATGCGCTTTATCTACTTTGTTCCCTACAGTAACTGTCAAGAAAATATGCTGAGTTTTGTTGTGTACTTTATTGATGAATAGTATAGCATGTCATTTGGCTTTCTTCTCTAATGGCCAAAACCCCGCGAACACCTAAAACACTAGCCAAGTTTAGATAACATTTTAATTTAAAAGAGGTTGACGATCGCCCTGAAGGTCAGGGAGAATCCTGTGTTTGGGAGGCGAGCCCAACTTTGTTTGTCAATCGAAGTGTCGAGGGGATATTTTCATTAATGACCGCGTATAAAATGTGTTCAAGAAGTGTCCTTGTGACATTGCTATAGCATTTTTTCAACGTGTTCAACCTCCATTTTCTAATTTTTTTAATATCTTCATTTTTTGTGTTTTTGGTTCGAGTTCTTGAATTCGTGCTTCAATTTTTGTTTAGTGTTTCTGTCTCCAACCCTCTCGAAAGTTTCACTTTTGCCAATGGAGACCAGAACTATTCGTGTTCAGATAATTTGAAGATGTAAAGATGTGGTAAATGTTTGTCAAAAAGAAACAAAAGATAGGACAGAGACTGTATTTCTCAAGCATAGAATCTTTTCATTCAGAAAAAAATCTGCAAAAAGCTAAAGATGCAATATGCCATACATGAGAGGACCTCAAGGATGTTCGCCATCAATAAGAGACGCATCATTTAAAATCTTCTTATGACAACTCGCATTAAATTGAAGTTAAAAATGAGTGTGAAAAATAAAACTGCACATTTCATTTTGCAACTAAACACCTGGATGTGAATTTCAGAGCAGAGTGAAAAATAAGAGCTGCACTATCAGTTCTACAACTGGATCGGCAGTGACCAGGGTATCACCGAGAAGCTAAACCTACTCTCCTATTTTCGTTGGCGCAGCAATCTGAAAGAATGCGATTCCAATTTTCCAACTGAATCAACAGTGATGGCGGTAATCAGTGAGAAGCTAAACTACTCTCCTGTTTTTCAATGTTGCAGCCATCTGGAAGAATTGTACCGCCAACTCTGCTCGGAGGCCAATATCGAAACACCGATCTCCCTATTATATTCTTTGAAGGAAGGGGACCCCTAATCAAAGGACAGATTTCATATATAAGAAAGTATAAATCATCTTCAGGTGATATCTTAAATTTTTTTTAACCGTCAAGAAATATTACCAGACATGCGAGTCATAGCTGTTATTTCGATTATCACCCATCACAAAAACAGAATTCTCAGGTACACGCTGTACCAAAATACAAAACAGATGTTATGGGATTTACGAACAATTCCATTTTTCAATCTAGTTATGGTGGTCGGAGTACCATGCAAGGCTTCAACTCAGGTATTTTGAAGTCAATAGGATTCAATCATTGATTGCCATTAATAGATTATAGACCATCTCAACTTTTTATCCTGATCTTAACACTCACATGAGGGGAAAAAATGAGCTCAATAAAGTGTACAATAATCTGAACTTACAATTTGATTCATTTCATACTTGGGTACTTCAAGAATGTAATCTTCATTCCTGACAACCCCGTTTACAATCAGTTTTCCATCATGAATCTGAACTAGAAAGAATAACACAAGAACGACAGGTATTACATATCTAATTGCAAAAGATTCTTATAGATAGCTAGGAGACGATGCAGAAATCACAAATGAAAAAAAGAAAATCAAAGCCAAGAACTTGGAGCATGAATCAGTAGATCTGTAAGAATATTTTTGCATTCATGATTCGAAGAACAGAAATAGATTGAAGAGATTAGCTTCTGCTGTAATATTACAGATGATGATACTAGGGAGAGAATTTCTCATATTATTGTGGCAGACCAAGTGCAGGATAAATTCCCTTCAAGGCAAATATAATACCTTGTGGATTAATTTTATTACTGAAATTCTTTTACTATTTCTGTAGGTTTAAGAAAAATGACACAAGGGTGCCGATGGACATCTGAACGGGATTACGCATTAAATAGAATTGATAGGTTCTGCATGAAGAGAGATGGTACAATAAAACCCGTTTAGGATGATGAAACCAATTCATAAATGTTACCAAAAAAGATGAAAAAGCATGTGATACGTGCAAAGCCATGCAAGTAATAAGTAATGCCAAGATTCAAATGTGCTGGAAGTGGAAATACGAAGACTTGGTCAAGCATGTTTCCAAGTATGTTGATTTGTTTCCGTTTGTTAGTGAATAAGTCCAAGTGGTTTAAGTCTTGTTGATTATTTTTCCTAACCTGTAGCCTAATTTTAGAGGCTATAAATAGACTGAACGCATTCAATAAATGGCAGGAATTATTTGTTCAAGTATATCTCCTTTATTCTTCTTCTGCTTCCAATTCCATTCTTCTCTTTAATTCAAATTAATTTTTATCGGTATCAGAGCGTGGTTCCGACCATGGACACTAGCGACAAGTCAAATGCAGAATTTTGTAATGATGTTAACGAAATTTTAGCAATGCATGAATCCAACTTTGATCAGGTGAACGTCACCTTACAAAGGGTGTTATCCGAACTTCAAGCTCTTTGAACCTCATGTAGCCCATGCCCTAGCCATCCAGAAATGAACCCATATGCACAAAAGAATCTCCCCACCCACATAATTCTTGTTATAACACCACAAACAACCACCTCATTCCCTCAAATTGTCTTTCCCAAAGTTTAATGGAGATGACCCAACTGGATCTACAAGGCGGAACAATATTTTGATTTCAAAAGTATTGCACAAAACCAACAAGTTTAGCTAGCCACCTTCCGTCTTTAAGGAATTGCCTTACAATGGCACATGTGGCTGACCAAATTTCGAGGACCACTTACATGAGAGTTCTCCAAAGCAGTCCTCTGCTTTGGTCCAATTGATTACGAAGATCCATCGGAAGCTCTAACTCGATAGGCAAACCTCAATGGTATCAGCTTACCAGGAAACTTTTGAAAAGCTTTCCCACCAAGTTGACAGCTTGCTCGAAAATTTTCTCATTGTTTGTTTTACTGCAGGACATCAAGATGATATCTGCCTAGATGTAAAAATTAAACAACCCAGCACCTTGGCAGATTAGATAGGAGTTGCTCGGCTAAATGAGGAACGAAATTAGTTACAAAAGAAAACAAGCCAACCTTTTCGCCTCCAACCAGCTTTAGTGGCACAAAAGATGAACCCCAATCCAATAGCTGGGGTACTAGGCCCTCCACTGAATCAACGTGTGAATCCAAACTCATATACTGCTCCAACAACATTTCGTCGAATCACCAATCAAGAGGCGCGAGAACGTCGAGAGAAGGGATTATGTTACTATTGTGACGAGAAATTCATTCCTGGTTATCGCTGAGAATGTCCACAATTATTCATGATTGAAGACTCACTGCATCTAAGCCCAAATGATGATGACAATGCTCAACAAGAACTATAAGGTGAAGAGGCCATGCCAGAAATTTCTTTTCATGCTATTGCAGAAACCAATCATCCACAGACAATACGCGTAATGGGCAAGCTGAGAAATAAGAATATAACTTTGCTAATAGACGGCGGCAACACTCATAACTTCATCGATCAAGCTATAGTGACTAAGTACGAGTTACTTGAGATTCGGGACAAAAAGTTTCCAGTTATGGTGGCCAACCGAGAGAAAATAGAGTGTGCAGGGCAGAGTCAGGCGCTTACCATCACCATCCATGGGTATTCCTTCACAGAAGACTTATTATATTCTTCCAGTTGCAGCATGCCAACTAGTTTTAGGCGTACAGAGGCTTGAAACTCTTGGACCTATCGAGAAGGCTTATAAGCAACTAACCATGACCTTCAAAGTCGAAGGAGTTTTCCACATTTTCTAGGGATTGAAGCATGGTGGCATTCAAGCTTTAACAGACAAGGAATTCAACAATCTACAAGGTAGTGCGCTTTTCTTCCAAATAATCCCTCCCATCAACAGCAAACAACTAGACTCATATCCACCTGACCTGCATTGCCTCTTAGCCGAGTTCTCTCATGTATTTAAACCACCCACCGACTTACCTCCAAGGCGGTCACATGACCATCGAATTCCACTACAGCCAAATACAAAACCTGTGAGTGTAAGGCCATATCGCTATCCTTACTGCCAAAAAACTGAGATAGAAAAGATAGTTAAAAGCTCTTGCAATCCGGTTTGATCGGACCTAGCCATAGCCCGTTGTCATCACTAGTTTTACTAGTAAGGAAGGCAGATGGCGATTGGCGGTTTTGTGTGGACTATAGAGCCTTGAACGTATTACAATCAAAGATAAATATCCAATCCCGGTGATTAACAAAATTCTAGATGAGATTCAAGGTGCAATTTCTTTTTTCAAAACTGGATTTACAAGCTAGCTATCACCAAATTCGAGTTCAAGAAGATGACATTCTGGAAGCAGCTTTTCGAACGCATGAAGGACATTATGAATTTACAATAATGTCGGTTGGCCTCACAATCGCATCAGCAACCGTCCAAAGTCTCAAGAATGATATATTTCGTCCTTATCTCCGAAAGTTTATTTTAGTTTCTTTGTGACATTCTCGTGTACTCAAAATCCTGGGATGACCATCTCATACATTTGCAAATTGTTCTAAAAAATCTCTTGACTAACAGTTTGTTTGAAAAAGAATCAAAATGTCGATTTGGTGTTTTACCGGTCGAGTACTTAGGTCATATAATTTCAGAACAAGGAGTGGAAATTGATCCACCTAAAATACAAGCTGTTATTACGAATATAAAAGGGGTCCGCGGGTTTCTCGGCTAAGCAGAGGCTACTACCGAAAGTTTATCCGTAATTTCGGATGTATATCAACTCCCTTGACCCAACTCCTGACCAAGGATGGATTTCAATGGAATGAGACGGTAGAATTAGAATTCAAACAATTGAAAGAAGCATTGACTACACCACCAATTTTATGCCTTCCATATTTTTCTCAACAATTTGTGATTGAATGCGATGCAAGCGGAATCGGAATCAGGGCAATCTTTACCCAACACAATCGACCAGTGGCATATTTTAGCGAGCATTAAAAGGCTCGGCATCGACTTTATCTACCTATGAAAAGGAGATGTTATAAAGTCGATGTTGGCCATCGTCAAAGCAATCAAGAAGTGGTGTCCATATTTGCTTGGAAAACCCTTTACAGTCCGCATCAACCAAAAAAAGTCTCAAGTACCTACTAGAGCAACGAATTACTACACCAGCACAAACTCGATGGCTACCAAAGATTCTTGGTTATGATTACGAAATTGAATATAAAAGAGGGCCTAAAAATCAAGGTGCAAATTCTTTATCATGTGTTGTTGAATTTCAATTCTTGTCCATTTCCATGCTACATGCAGATTGGTGGCCATTGCTCCAAAAGGAAGTCCAACAAGACTTATGTTACGAAGACTTGATAAAGAAAGGTTCCTCTGAATCGAACCACAAATTGATGCAACGAGACGGCATATGGTTCAAAAGAAACAAAGTTTATCTGAGCCCCACCTCAACCTTGATTCCAAAGACAATTGCTGACGGTCATTAATCATCAATCGGGGGCATTTCGGGTTTTATAAAACTCTCTCCCGTATCAAGCAAAGTTTCCCCTAGCCTAATATGCGTCGGACGATGAAGGTTTATTTGCAACAGTGTGATGTTTGTTAACGATTCAAGATCGATTGTATGAAGCTAACAGTCTACTCCAGCCACTACTAGTCCCTACACAAATGTGGACCAATGATTCAATGGATTTTATTGAAGGGTTGCCATCTTCTAATGGATACAACTGCATCATGGTAATCGTTGATCGATTAACAAAATATGCTCACTTTGTAGCTTTAAGACACCCATTCACCGTAGTGACTGTTGCTAAAGCCTTTGTCACCAACGTGGTTCGCCTACACGGCATTCCTACGTCCATTGTTAGCGATAGGGACAGCTGTTCATCGGTTCATTTTGGAAAACATTGTTCCATTTGCAGGGAGCCAAGCTATGTATGAGCTCATGTTACCACCCACAATTTGACGGCCAAACAGAAGTAGTAAATCGAACTTTGGAACAATATTTTCGATGTTTTGTTGGTGACCAGCCACGAAAATGGATCGACAAGATTCCTTGCGCCGAGTTTAGCTATAATAAATCCACTCACTCCTCCACCAAAATGACAACTTTTGAAGTTGTTTATGATATTTCACCCCCAAGTCTACTAGCTTATGTACCGGGCACTTCCCGCATCCAAGCGTTAGATGAGTTCCTATGTGATCAAGATGACATTCTACATGAACTCAGACGCAACTTTTTGCTAGCTCAAGAATGGATGAAATATCAAGTAGACCAACACCGATGCAAGGTTTCGTTCGTGGTGGGAGTATGTGTATTTGAAACTACAACTTTCTTGACAGTCCTCAGTAGCTTTTCGAGGCTCCATGAAACTCGCCCCTTGTTTCTTTGGTCCATATCAAATAAGGGAAAAGTCATTTGTCCCGCTCTCAATGATTGGGACAAAAACAAGGGCGCCAGTTTTGGAGGGGGCGGTTGTCCAATAGGGGCGCATCCCGGTCATTGAGTCGGGACATAAAGCATAGCCCATCAAATAATGGAAAAAATAGGTAAGGTGGCATATTGGTTGGATCTACCTCCAAGTTCTCAAATCCATGATGTGTTCCATGCTAGTGTATTATGGAAGCATTTGGGACCAATGAACCCGACTCGACTCGACTCAACTTCCACGAGTTTCACATACCTCTACCATCCTTCCATGACTAGAAGTTGTCCTAGATCAACGTGTAATTTTTAAGGGAAAATACCGTCCAAAGTCTGAAATGTTGGTTAAATGGGAAGGAGCACCAGCAGAAAACGCAACCTGGGAAAATGAGTGGCCCTTTACCAAGACATGTCCTGATTTTATCCTTGTGGACAAGGATCTTTAAGTGGGGGAAAATGATACGTGTCAGCCATGCAAAGCCATGCAAGTAATAAGTAATGCCAAGATTCAAACGTGTTGGAAGTGGAAATACGAAGACTTGGTCTTGGTGAAGTTTGTTTCCAAATCTGTTGATTTGTTTTGTTTGTTAGTGAATAAGTCCAAGTGGTTAAGTCTTGTTGATTATTTTTCCTAATCTGTAGCCTAATTTTAGCATTATTGTTATCACTTTGAAGGCTATAAATAGCTTGAACGTATTCAATAAATGGCAGGAATTATTTGTTCAATTATCTCTCCTTTATTCTTCTTATGCTTCCAATTCCATTCTTCTCTTTAATTCAAATTAATTCTTATCAGCACGTATATCTTTTTTATGATAGGGTAGAAAATTTTAGGTATATAAGCAAATGGAGATTCTGTGTTTGTTACCAATGCACTTTTTTGTTTACTTTTTCTCATTTTCGTCAATGTCCAGAGAATTGGGTGATACAAATTACTAATCCTGTTGTCCAGTTTCTTTCTTGATCAATTAGGGTAACAATAGTGGTGTATATTACTCCAAGTTCATTATATACCAATAATTGTATCCAGCACCAGCCACTTAAGAAATCATGCAAAATCATAATACCGTAACTCATCAAACCTATAAGATAGTCCTTTTCCTATAGTACATTTAATTATAGAGGGATGAGCTTATGGCTGATACACATTGTGCATGACATACAAATGGATCCATGATGGCCATTTTATCGAATAGAGCACAAATAGGAGGGAAAAAAGTCTTAAAATCTGACCTCCACAATATCACCTTCTTTTGCAACAATCCGCTTAATAAATACATCTTCATCTGTGTATCCAACTTCCTGAAGAACTGGTGGGCTTTTGAAGATCACAATATCATTGGGACAGGGCTTCCTGAAATAATAGGAGACCTGTAAATTCGAAATTAACATCAGCTTCAGCAAAAAACGATTGACTCAGTTACCAAAGCTTTTGGTGAATTTTGGACTTTATAGTAGTTCAAATAGTAAATTCTGAACAAGGGGAGCACATCAACATACATTTTCAAAAGTAAGAGTTCAAGCATTTAGCATCATACTAATTGCAGCAGAGAACTGAGATATTATGCATAGTTTATCATAATATAATGATGAAATAGTTTATAGATTTAAAAATAACAGCTAGACCAGTTCTAGGTCATGAAACTTGGAGCAGTGCATAACTTTTCAGAACTAGTTGAAACTGTGTATTATTGTAAGTTTTTACATGTTTCTTCTGTGTTCCAATTTTTTAGACTGGAATTGTGTGGCTAAAATTGAATCAGTGGATCGGTTAACATTAACATTACCAAACAGTATATGAATTATCTCCACGCTGAATCAGTTAACATTATAACAGTTATTCCTTACATGTAATTATCTCCAAATAATATATGAATTGTTTTGCATGTAATTTCTTCTTACATTCTAGATAAGCCTTCTCCACAGTGAATCAGTTAACATTACCAAAGAATATATGAATTATCTCCAAGATCATATTTTCAACTCCAAGATGGAAGAATAATACCTTAATATATCAAAACTTGCCCTAACATTTAGCAGTCAAGTTCCAAACTTTATCACCAAAATAAGAAAAGAATTACCTTTTCAGCTACAATCCTGTCTCCAACATCAAATGTGGGATACATAGACAGCGAAGGAATATATCTAGGCTCAGCTACAAAAGACCGAAAGGCAAGTGATATGGCCAATGCTGCGAAAACTGTCTTGGCGTCATCGGAAGTGAAATTCAGCCATTCTGGCAATAACCCACTACTCTTCTCCACATTGTCATCATCTCCATCACCACCATCGCCTCCGCCGCCGCCATCCCCTTCCTCCGGGTCCAAAACTGCCTTTACGGTCTCTTTATTGGAGTCTTCTAATCTATCAGAACGAAGAGTCTGAAAGTGAGCATTTTTACTTTCTGAGTGGTTGAAAGACAGGAACTTTGGGCCCTTGAAGAAAGATTTGAAATGGGTGTGGCTGAATTGGAGGGTCTTTGGTGAAAGATTGAAATTATTGGTGGGTGTGAAGCAGTGAACACGGGGGAAATTAGGGTTCTTCAGAGAAGGGAATGGAGGGAGGAGCCCCTGAGTCATCATCTGGTTGAAATGGAAACGGCAGTTGAATTGCACGGTGGACCTCCCTACAGTACCCCGCGAAAAAAGTGTGTGGTAGTGGTGCCGGTGGGAGTAATGGGCAGTGGGGGTTCTGCTTAATCTGTTAAAATAGACCGTGTTTGGTTGTGCTTATAAGCTGGTTAAACCTGCTTATAAACACCTTCATTATAAGAAAGTTTTTTAATAAATCAAATATGTCATCAAGAGAGGATTAGAGTCCGTTTGGTACGATTTTTGAAAAACTAAAAATAAACTTTTGAATTATTTTTGGACGTGTTAGCTAATTTTTTAGAAGTATTTTCTTACTAATTAGAAAAACATTTAGAGGAAGTTGATCCAATATAACTTCTTTTAAAAGTACTTTTGAGATAGAAAATTCTTTTAAAAATTAATTTTCAAACAAAAATAAAAACAACTTCCTCCAAAAACTCTATTACAGAAAGTAAAAATAAAAATTAAAGCAAAAGTTATGCCAAACAAACCCTTAATAGCATCTATATATATATCTATTCATGTGATGTGAAAATTGTACTTTTTGAAATATCTTTACTCTTCTCATGGTTAGTGTCATTCTTTTGTGAGTTAACTCCGTAATTTTCTTTAACGAGTAATTTTTAGTATGACGGATTTAAATAAAGACTTTTTATAAGTCATGTGTTAGTCTTTCTTTATTGCCATTGATGGATTTTGGCCGACCAACTAGAACAGAGAAATGTGTGTTTCTTGATCCTTGGACATGAACATGTAACGATGAAAGAAAGGAATAATTTATATTCTTTTGTATTGAGTTACATGTCCACTTCATTTGATTAGATGTGCATGCCTTGGTGATAGGATGCAATGATTTAGAGAACGAATGATTATATAATTGTCCATGCTCAAGAAAAGATTTGGTGCAAATAGAGTTCTATTGTATGATATGACCATCAGTACAATAATTAATCAAGTCTTCAAAAGTGCCCCAAATTTGAAAGTTTATATTCTCAACACTTGTATAGAAAGAATCACAGTGATATATTATTATCGTGGTTACATGTTGACTATTTGAAAGAAATTAGCCGAGTACAACTTAAACGAAATGGGACATAAGAACTCGACTCATTTACCAAACCATAACCATTTAGGACATGTTTGGCTTGCGGTTTTTAGAAACAATTGTACAGTCTACTCCACAAAACAAGCCATTAATATAAAAATACAACTGGATATAGCAGTTGCTGGAAAACAACATGAAGTCAAAAGTAGCACAGAAGAATCAAGTATGAAGGTTATCCGCTAATCTAAGTTAACAAAAACAAATTCACACACAGATTGCAGGACTCTGTCCTTGTTTGACGATGCGTATTTTCAAACTCTTTTTTTTAACATGCTCATTTTCAACTATCCATTCACACAATAAAATATCCTGCACGTAAACTCAATTTTTTTCTCTAAGTTCTAACCATTCATTCTCTTAAAAAATATTATTCAAAACATTGTTTTTCGCAAACAGGGCTAACAAGGCATATTCCAATCCAGCTGTTTCAAGCCAATCAAAGCCCCAAACGGATAATCACTGGTAGAAATTAGGCACATATTTGATACACGGTAATAGATAAGACTAAACAGTATAACAAACAAAATTTGTAACTTCTTTATTTTTTTATAGCATCCCTACCAAACGTATTATGCACAAGCCTGAACGATAACCAAGGTTAACGATGAAAATTGCATAAAATACTTAAATATTTGTAATAATAAGCCATAGTAAATACAATAGGGTGGAGGAAACATAATTTGTAAAAGAAGAATTGAGAGAAGAAAAAAAAACACGTATGCAACTAACTCTAGCGAAACATATCAATACTTCAATTGCTTGCTGTCAAGTACCATCACTGAAACCGTTAGTATCATTTTTCATCCTTCTCTTCTCCATTTCTCTAGTTTGTTGGCCTTCGCTACTTGAGCCAGATGGATTTAAGCCATATTCACTGGTTGGATTGCTGTAGTGACCCGTACTGCCATACTCCTGACTTGCCAATGCCAATTTCCTGAACTTTTTCATGTCCTCGTTGTATTGCATGGTATCGTAGTCAGAACTTCCATGAGAACTGTACATCGAGCTTTGTCCAGGCCTAATTCCCTCATTGAGATCAGACAGAGATACATTTCCTTCTAAGGCCCTGACAACCTGCTTAGATATGCGTTTTAGGTGACAAGTAGAACATAGCTATGGCACAACTAAGTTCAAGTACTGCTTGAATATTTATCCTTAGATAATCCTAACTCAAATGGTGCTTGTCCATGCCATTATTCATGATTACAAATACTTGGAGCAATGCTCAATCAGTTGGATTATTTCATAGCATTGTTGATCTTAAGGTCTCTGCTAAAACACATGTAGCATGTCTTTTGCAAGCAGTGGGTAGTCCTCGACAATGTTAAGAAAGAACAAGAAGCTAGTCTTGTTTATTATATGGTTGCGTGCTGCATATGAAACACCTACTTAAGGATTGGAATGTTAATCTTGGATTCAATTTGCACCCATATATACAGCATTTGTTAAGATAGATATCTACTATTATTAATATTTTTCTATAATGCAAGCATACAACCCTGTGGTCCACTCATTTATGATACTAGATAAATATATAGTGTGGAGCTTGATGACTGCAAAAGGAAGGCAATCGAAGTACCTGGCTCATTCTTGGTCGGCGCCTTGCCGAATGACGGACGCAAGCAGCAGCACAAGCAACCATGCGAGCCATTTCATTAGGGTGGTAGTCCTTCTGCAATCGTGGGTCAACAAGGGCATCAAACTTTTCATCTTCCAAAGCCTGTGTGAGCAAGGGCCTTGCCTATCACAATAATAGTTTCGAGTTAACGTCTTGCGCTCAGATCCTCAACTCCCCAACTCTAACAGAAAGGATAGGAAAAAAGCCAATGGTTTGGGAACTATGGTTTATTCGAGTAACTCACCCAGTCTACCAAGCTATCATCCATGAAAGATTGATTACTGTCAACAGGTCGACGTCCAGTAATCAATTCCAGAAGCATGACCCCAAAGGAGAACACATCTGATTTATCAGTAAGTTTTCCGGAGGAAGCATATTCTGGGGCCATATAACTAGGAATAATGAAATGTCAGTATATAGTAACACTAAAGCTTGATTCTTAATAGGAATGTCTCACTTGTAAAACATGAAACTATAACTAGAATCCAGCAGCTTTACATATTTATGTACAAAATTGGACCCAAACTCCAACTTCTCTTTATACGTGGAGTGGAAAACAAAATTTAGTTTACTATGCAGCTTGGTATAGAAAATTATCCCAAGGTGTATTAGAACACATCTTTAAGAAACAAAAGTTCAAAACCAGGCCAATTAAAAGTGTTGGAAAATACATTGAAAGGAAGCGCAGTGCAAACAAAAGTAGCAGTGATCACGATCCCCAACCAGGGCAGAGAGGGAAGAGGTTAAATGAAAATTAATTCAGCATTCTTGACAAATAATCACCTCAAACATCATAATAAGCAACAGTTAACACAAAAGAATTAGTTTTACCCAAAAGTGCCCATCACTCGAGTGGAGACATGAGTATTAACATCAGAAGTAATCTTTGCAAGACCAAAATCTGCAACCTGAGACAATAAATGATGCTCATCAATATGCATAATAAAATAGATAAATTTATCAATCTCCTCTACATCAATTATTTGCATGTTCAAGTTAAGTAGAGTTGCTAATTTCACTGTAGTCAGGGAAAATCTAAATAGACCTATTTTATGAGGAAATAGAGTTTCTAAATCCTACTGCTCATTTTCGAATGAGTTATGAGTCGCTGCCTAACTGAGAATGACAAAAGAGAACTAAAGGGCAGCCATTTGTCATTATTCTCCAACCATGACTATAAAAGACAGTACCTTTGCTTCAAAGTTGAAATCTAGAAGAATATTAGCTGCCTTGATATCCCGATGAATAATCTTTGGATAACCTAAGTGTAGAAAACACCCCATTCAGAATTAAATATATTGAAGGGCACCAAAAATAAATGTTTCCCAGTTTTATATAAACACATGCCCACCAATTAAACTTACAATCCTCATGTAGATATGCCAATCCTTTTGCAGTCCCCAAAGAAATTTTCAATCTTGTTGACCAGTCCATAGTAGGTCTTCCCTTTCCTGAAATGCATTAAACTACTAGTTATCAGATGAAACATCCTCTACTGATAAATTTGAGGTATATACCATATACAGATCATTTAAGAGTAAATGGTGGTAAAATTCTGAATTTCAATGGTGTGACAGGAACATAAATAAAGCACAAAAAGGGTCCCAACAAAATGAGGCAAACTTAGCTAAATTTGACAGGTTTGACGAGAGATAAGAAGTAGAAAAGAAACAAGTATAAGTCTCTTTTCAGACTTTCAGTTATTTCAATACAAAAAGAAATTAAAAAATGTGGTTGCATAAACTTAATATGCAAGATAATTCAGATAAGCAGTAACAAGCATCAAATCTCCATCGAATTATTATGATTCAATAGAAAAATCAATAATGTGTATCAGTGGATACATACCATGCAAGTGAAATTCCAAGGTGTTATTTGGAACAAACTCATAAACAAGCAGTCTCTGAGTCCCGGTGATGCAGTATCCGACTAATGAAACGAGATGTTTGTGATGCACTCTGCTTATGATCTCAACCTCAGCCTGAAATTCACGCTCCCCTTGTCCACTTCCAGCTTTTAGCTGCTTAACCGCGACCTCTTTCCCATTTTGCAGAACCCCCCTATGCACATAACCAAAACCACCTTGTCCAAGAAGATTCGAATTCGAGAAGCCCTCTGTTGCTCTCGCCAACTCTTCATATGTAAATGTGCTTTGCGAGAACCCAAAGGCCATGCCAGGTGATGGTGGTGGAAGTGGATTTTCAGGTCCAGAATAACTAGAACCAGAACCTCCACTACTGTTGTTGTAAGGAGGAGGAGGCCTTTCAAGTGAAGGGGCTTGTACTGGTGAGAGCGGAGGTCTTGAAGTACCAGTGGGTGGTTGAGAAGGTTTCGGGGGTACAGTGAAAACATGATTACCAGGTGGCGGAGCATTATGCTGCCAATGATATCCTGGGCCGCCATATGGATCAGCTGGCAAACACCAAAAAAAATTCCAAAAATAAGTACCCAGACTCCGGTTTGTTAAAGGTATGGAGATCAGCCTTGGACATTGACAAAAAGGGTCATTGAAAGTTTGAAAAATCCAGGGTTCATTATAAGTAAGCTTCTTCAGCATTATTGGCATTTGCAGATTATTTTCATATTTTCACACTTCTAGCAATATTTCTTGTTCATTCTTCATGTCTAAGTTCTGCATCTTCTTCATTTTAACGTTTCTCCCCTCACCGATGAGATTTCTATAGAAAATGACATCTAGTAACAATATGCTTACACAGCCCCATATACATGAAAGTTAAGCATATGTATGTGGGAAAAGTTCGTCCCTAATTATACATTTTTTCTTAAACCAGACTCCATCGTACACCCAATACACCAACAACTCCCGAAGATCAATTTCTTAATTGATAATATTCCTAGAATGTATCCTTGAAAATAGATTGAATTTGCAAACAAAACGATTGCATCCCTATCTATATATGAAAACGTGAGAGAACCAATAGTTCATCTACTATAAACACAGATCAAAAGATCAAATGAATTAAACAAACAATATACTTTCCCGAGAAAGGAATATAAAGCAATCAGTTCTGATAAATCATCAACTACACTCAAAATCAAGATTTTAAAGCAATATGTGTTAAGGACAAATCTAGTCTTAGATAAGATTGAACTTGAGTCTCGACTGTATAAAAAATCAAATCTTTTCAACTGAAAATTTGAACAATTCTCACCTTTAGGCTCAGGTGGTGGCGGTGGTGGATAGTAATGCGTTCTTCTCTTCTTTCTCTTGCAACATATAAAAAGTATAGTCAGAATTACAAGTATAATAACACCCCCTATGGCTATGCCCACTACCGTTCCCGTTGATATCCCATTTGAATTGTCGTTCGATGATGATGTTGATGGCGGAGATCTGGTTGTCTGTTCCGGCGACGGGTTCCTACCAGAGGGAACGGGAGGTGAATTCCTGCTGGAAGGTGGTGAAGGAGGTGTGGGTGTAGAACCAGACGGCGGGGACGGAATTGGTGTGGTGGAGGATGGTGGTGATGGTGGGCGGGTTGACGGAGGCGGGTTTGAAGGAGGAGGTTGTGGCGGTGAAGGCGAGGACGACGGCGGCGGAGAGGACGCTGGTGGTGTTGGACTTGCAGGTGGAGGAGAAGTTGTTGTAGGTGGTGGGGTTGAAGCTGCAGGTGGTGGTGAGGCATTGCTTGTTGGAGGCGCTGGTGGTGTCGTAGGTGGTGGCGCTGATCCCGGCGGTGGCGACGACATTTTTATGCATAATATGTGTGCTTACTTTGTGTGTAATATATGCTTTGCAGTGTGTGGGGTCACATGGGTGGAGAATTATGCGGCACAGTAGGGTAAAGCGGGACCCACGCGCTGGCCCGAGATTTGCTCCGTCTTTTGCTCTTCTGGATAATTAGCTGTCTTTTTTCAGGGTCAATTGCAAATCTCATTCCTAACCTTTGCCCAAAGTTTCAATTTTATCCCTAATTTTCTTCTTCTTCTTTTTCTTTTTTTGTCAACTTTGATAAATTAGCAAATTTGGTCAATTTAGATAGTTTAAATCCAAAAAGCTCCTAAATTTGTGCAAAATGACGATCTTTTCTCTAACTTAAATAAAATCAAAATAAATAACAAAAAAGACAGAATAAAAGTAAAAAGTTAAAACAAAAAGGGCAAAAAAAAAAAAAGTATTCATCTACCTTATCATAATCCCTACCTGCAATTGACACAAACCAAGGGATTTTCCCATGGGTTTCGCCTAGGCAAATCTCAAGGGGTTTCTTCTCTCCCCTTTTCATCGGGGGAGGCATAAGCCAAGGGATTTTGTCACCATCAGTGGCAATGAAACTAGGAAAAAAAAATCTCTAATTTCTTATTGCTCCACCAATGATAATGAGAGAAAAATGTGGTAGTGAAACTTAGAGAAAAAATTCTTTGATTTCTATCGAGTATGAATGAGGATGGGGCAAGTCAGTGGAAGGTGGGTGGTGGGATAGGGTATGCAAAACCTCATTTTTTTATTTTTTTTATTTTTATTTTTTTGTGTGTGTAATTAAGTTAGAAGGCAGGATCACATTCACAAAATTTTAACATATTTTTGAATGAAAAATATCAAAAATGACCAAATTCGCTAATTTATCAAATGTTGAGGATAAAAACCAAACAAAAAAGTTAGGGACAAGTTGCAACTTTGTGCAAAGATTAGAGAAAAGCTTTGCAATTTACTCTTTTTAAAAAGAGATGTTTGTTTTGTTTGGTGGCGGTCCTTAGTCATGATTGGTTCACAATTAGACTAAATAAACACACCATAAGTATGTAATTTGATTTTGATTTTGATTTCGATTTCGTAGGTTATATATTGTGAATCTCATTAAATGTGTAGTGTAGCTAGAAAAAAAGATTATAGTCTATAAAAAAAAGTTCTATCGAACATGTTCTAAGTATTGTGTGAAGCTTTATAATTATTTTTAGAGAGTTTATAATTTATTTTTACTTTGTCGAGCGTAAATTTTATTAAATAATTTTTTGGTAATTTAAATTAAACTAGATTAGGACACAATATTATACTAATGTATTTGTTGGCAGTTGAAATTAGTCTTATGCCAATTTCTTCGGATGGGAAAGAACTGTCATGTTTCTTTGGTGTTTTTTCTCCTCTTCTTCCTTTTTATGTGTTTTTACTACTATGATGTTATATGCATGTGTGGAATGAAGCCAAAGATGTTAACGGTCCATTGATAACATGGCCAAACAAGGACCATGGGCCCTACAAACTCGCTAGTAGGTGTGTTATTAATTTTCCTCTTTTTTTTTTAATTATATATACAAGTCAAAAGACGCTACTAGCTTAGCCCTATGTGGGGGCATGGCCGAACCCAATCAGTCCCTCGATTAATATTATGATTTGGAGTCCATTCTTGATCAACGGGTCAAGACCTTTTGAACATAGCAAGTGGTTGGTCAAGCTGCCTTAACTTGATCTATTGCCCTAAGGAATGACATCCAAAGAAAGCATGGTGTTGATTTTAACTTCACACTGTCGAAGTCGCATCGACTAAGAGGTGTTGGTTTTCACTTCAACATTTAGCCCCTCTTTGGCATCCTTTACTTCAAAATTCTTTTTCTAATATATTCCTTTTCAACAATACATTCATACGATGAAATATCATGCACTTAAATTCAAAAAAATTCTCTATTTTTTAACTACATATTTTTCAAAAATTCACTATTCAAAATATTGAAAATCCCAAATGATCGACTATCATACAGAGACTTAAGATAGCATATGCATATTTGATAAGAATTTTATATTCTATTTAAGAATATGGGAGGGGATGGTTGTGCTGTGAATCTTTATTATTATTATTACTTCTTCTTCTCACATTCTATCTCAAGCAAATTCTGTAGTTTATTATTTTATAGTGATCGTCCAAACTTGCACCGATTTGAGCTTTGCATTATTATGAGGGCTTGGATGCTATTTTTGTACTTTTTCACTTGAACTCTATTGGGTTGGGTTGCCAAACAAACATTGGATCAGCGATTAGCCCATATGACAGTTCACTTCATGATATATGACCTAACTGGAGATACCACTAATAAATAGGGCCCTATTTTCACAATCCAAATCCAAGCGCTATCTCGATATTACAAGTTGCATCCAAAAATTGATTATCAACAAAATAAGAGAAAATTACATAAAACCTTCTTTTCAAGATTACAATTCAAAAATAAGAGATAAA
>CAIGRB010106383.1:52896-67590 GCA_903798255.1 Fraxinus quadrangulata
TTTTTTTGTTTTATTTATTTTAATATTTTTTTTTTAATTTTTTATTTTTTTTTTTTTTTTTTTTGGTCTCCAATCTTTATGAAATGTATAAATCTATCCTCAACATTCTTTAGCATTATTCATCCCCGACCTTTCGATTATGTAGCAAAACTTGCCCTTCCCTTCATTAAACAATAGATTTACCATTTTCTTTAGATAAATAATATAAAAGAAAATGGTAAAAAAATAAAAAAGAAAAAAGAAAAATTACGAATGAAGTTCCGTAACTTTAATCACTTAAAATAATTAAACATGTATTAACAAATAGAAAGGAAAAATTTACATTTGTCACCTTCAACCTTTGTGAAATGTAATAAATATACCCCCAACATTTTTTTAGCAAAATCCATCCCAACCTTTCAGTGGTATTGGCATGTCTTAAAACAATATTTTTCCAAGTCTAGTTAAAAAAAAAAAAAAAACACTTGAATGGTATTTATTTACTTAAATAAATAAATTGTTTCTTTTGATACACATTAATCTTGTCAATATATCTCTAACATAAGTCCTTGTTTGATTTAGATATTTCTTAATAAATTTTCTTCACTTTTTTATTAGACACTCTCTAAATAAAATTATTTTGCATGCGAATTCATAAATTTTTCTTCTAAAAAGAATCAATTTTCACAAATCACTCTAAAAAAATTTACATCAAATAGGAGAGTTAAAAAGAATGAAGATTTTATGTTTACGTGTAATATTATTTTATTAAGAACCTTATTACAACTTTGCCACGTGGCATTACCCAATTGGATAATTTAAATTTCAAACAAATTTTTCAACCAATTGAAACTTGACAACAATGTAAGTGCCAATCAAAGTGTAAAAATCGGTGTACAATTAGCAAAGTCATTTTATTAGAGGATAAATGGTTAAAATAATGGGAGAGAAAAATGTATTTGGGATAAAATGTAGCCCAAACAAGGGCATTATATTCTTTTGGCTTGCTCATTAAAAAAAAAAAAGATCATAATTTTTGTTTGTATTTGGCAAATCAAATATCGATATTTTAATTTACCGAAAATCCCCCATCTTTTACCTTATTTCCTCATTTTACAGTCGTCACCTTCCGTCTGTAACTCTAAGAAAGCTACCTTCTTTGTCACTCGCTATCAGTTGATTTCACCGGTCGATTAGAGGTATCTCCGATGAAAATTTCGCATTCTCTCATACACATGTTCACTCTTTTATGCGTGTATATTATTGTATGTATGTGTAGATGTTGTATATGGTCTTCTACAATTGTTTTAATTGAATGTGTTGTGCGGATCTGCGGATCAAGATCATGTTTAATTCAATTGCGGATATATATCATAGAACAGTCCCGGATGACATGCATGCCCGTAGATTTTGTGCCCGTTCAAAGATTTTGTTTTTCTCGTCGATTTTAGACATGGGCCAAGTGTAATTTGCACGTTCTTCTTTCAGCATTATAAAATAATTGATAATGTCATCTTTCAGACAAATGATTATCCCTTTAATTTTCTGGTTTTTATATGAGTTATTTGCTTGTGAATTTTGCCTTTTCTTTTCACTCTATATTCGTGTAATTTGTGTCTTCTCAGTGCTTCAATGTTAGGCTCAAATTTGAGTGTATCTCTTTGAAATTTGACGTGTCACATATTTGCTTTCTGTGCGAAGGACTACTCGGTGATGGTACCTTCAACTATACATTTCTCTGTCTTGTGGGTCTTGACAGTATTTTTATGATTAGGCCTGGTACTTCTGCTTTCGGACGTTATTTATTAGGTTTGAAATTTGATAATTGTTCTCGTGTGCTTGGGCGGCAAAATGAAAAAAATGACAACACTAAATTTCATTTACTCCATGCTGTTCACGTCAGACCAAGTAGATTGGTATAATATCGAAAAAGTTCAAAGCTTATCGCGGGTAAAGTTTTACTATTGTTTGGCTTGTGACATCGTGTAGTATTTGTTGGTCGAGGCATACTTAACTTTAACGTAGACTGCAATTGCATGTAATAGAGCAACTTTAGTCGTGCTGCTATAGTATGTGCATGTATATTTTAAGTTGTTTTTTGGTTAGTGAACAAGGCTTTTTACCCTCTAACCATGCAAGATATTATTTTGAACTGTCATGGTATTTTTTGAGGTTAATTGGGCCACGCAGGTGTTTTAGATTTGGTTGTCATGTTTTAGAAACTTATCAATGTTGTCGTTACTTTTTCCGAAATATTATGATGTAATGTAGCATAAAAACTTAAAAGAATGTGTCCTTTCCGTGTCTAACAATCGTACACCTAACCAATTTGTTGGGCACTCTATTGACACATGCCATACGTGTCAAAACATGCCCAATAAATAAGAAATGAGGAAAAATAATAAATACACTTCCCTAAGTCCTCCATTACATATAATAAAAGTGTGAAACATAGATTAGAGATCATCCACGTAAGATATTGTGTGCATCGTAACATTGCAAATGTGATGAAAAAAGGGCTAATGTTATGATTTTTTTATTAATATGACTTATTAGTCTTGCTATTGTTTGTTTACTGGTCTTGATGATGCAAACAAGAATATATACGGTATGCAAGTGGAGACTATATTAGATATTTGCTTCTTCACATCAAATAAGAGTTAAGTATGCATATCCTAGTTTTTAATCATTCATTGTTGCTAAAGGCCTACCACTTACATGACCTACTTTTTTGTATTCACGATTTTCAAGAATTGTTGTCTTTTGTGTTCATTTTTTTCCCCTCCATTTTTGGGTTGCCATATCTGCGTCTGTGCAGCATAAATATGAACTGAGTACACTAACCAAATTTAACTCGACCTTAATTTATGAGATTACTCGATGTTGGCAGTTCTTATTCAGAGTATTGGACCTTTTCTATGGATTTCTTATACAGTTTCTTTCTACATAGACACTTGCTCGTAATAAAATTTGAAACAAGTTATTTTCTTTTGCTTCATTTAGCTGAATTACTATCTATGAATCACGGATACTCCTAATAGGACACGTGTCCACATTCAACACGTATTGTGTTGTATTGGTGACCAATGCTCCTCAGACTCTCCATGACATAGTTTCGACAAACCACATGTCATGTCCTATTTTTCATATACTTTTTAAATTTCTAAAGTCCAAGGGATACTTTAAGGACATTCCTTAGGCAACTATTCGACATATAATGTGCCTCATCCTACATTAAAAAGTATAAAATAAAGATATAAAATATGAATTTCAAATTTTAAAGAATTTAAATTGACGCGTTCTTGATGTGTTTGTATCCTACTTTTTATAGAAAAATTATGTATCGTCGTGTTTGCATTGTGTTTGTGTACCGCGTCAGTATCCGTGCTTCTTAGGTTACTATGAGTTTCTTGGATAGGATTGCACATTTGATAACTTTTGGTTTTAATTTGTGTTTTTGTTTGTCTTTATTTCAATGAATATTGGGCATTGATCCTCTAAAGAAGTGCAAGATTGTCACAATAGTAATTTTAAGAAAGGTTCCTATTGATATTCACAGTCCTCAAAAGAAATGGAAGGAAAACCAAATAGATCAAATGCTGCCATCAGAAACAAAACTTCCTATTCAAAGAAGACGTCAAAAAGGGTTTGGGATTCTATAGCAGCTTATACTGTTCAGTGTGAAAGATGCTGTAAATGGAGGTTGATTCCCACAAAGGAGAAGTACGAGGAGATACGAGAAAGGCTAACAGAACAACCTTTTCTTTGTGAATCAGCACGCGAATGGCGCCCTGACTTAAGTTGTGATGATGAGCCAGATGTTGTACGAGATGGAAGTTGGCGTTGGGCAATAGACAAACCCAGTATTCCTCAATCTCCTCCCGGTTGGCAACGGATTTTACGAATCAGAGCTAAAGGAGGCACTAAATTTGCTGATGTGTACGAATGTGATGCCATTTATTGTTTGTTCCTTCATTTAGATTACTTAAAGGCTTTAAGCAATGAAAATGTCATTCCGACTTCAATTGGGTGGTATCATGTTTCGTAACAGGTATTATGTTACACCATCAAGCAAGCGATTACGATCAATGACGGAAGTTCAGAGGTACAGTTCTTCTCTTAATGGTCATTTACAATTGCTTAGGTTCTTTATGCCCTAATTTTAAATGAATGAATAATTGCCGGAGGATCTGTGTGTAGATGTTAGAATCTTTTCTTTGTTTTTTTTCTTTATTTTAAGCCTTTTATGATGGTTTCTCTTCAGTTATCTGATCGAACATCCAGAATACCCTGGTTTAACAGCATCGCAGTTCTCATTTCAAATCCCATCACCTTTGGAGGAAAATTACGTGCGGAAGCGTCATGCTCGTTCTATTACTTTGCATGACACGAGTGACACTATGATGCCAGGTTTGACATTTGATGCTGACGAAATAAGATTTCTAACTAGATTCATCTTTGCTTTTATATTTACATACTTCATTATTTATTCTCAGTGGCATTTTGTATCTTACATATTCAGATGCTAGTTAGGGTTGATAGAAGTAAATTTAATTTTTATGTTGTAGTCAATCCCACATCTTGGGTTGTTCCAGACCAGAGCAGAGACTTGCACTTGGGTGGGGTAGGGAACTCTACTTCATATGTTGAGGCTCCTGCTCAAAGTTGAGGTATTTTTTAGATCATTTATGCCTATATTGTAACTATTGCCCAGCGACAAATGATGTTTTACTTCACTTTCTTTGCTTTAAGGTCTGGAGAAACTGTGTGCCGTGCAACTTGAAGTGTTATCTCAAATTTTAGGAGTATCTTGTTTATTTATCACTCGTTCAATTCCCCTTTGAACTTAGAGTTGGAATTTGTATCTCAGATGTATGGAATACTTTGTAATTTATTCCCCACTCACTTTATTTATTTATTTTTAAAAAATATATATATTTGTATACTTTTCTGTATCATTTCTTCAAGTATGAAAATATTGCTTATACATGTTCAATTAGCAAAAAATTATGTAATTCATATACCAATACACTTGAAATAGCATAAAAAACTAAAGTATCAAGCGACAGGTGAAGGAGTTACATTTGGTTGCTGGAGACTAGGGAATCTATCTGTTAGAGCTGTAAAGGAAAACACAGGCCAAATTTTGTTTTTACAACAGCAATAGTGATTTTGTCCTAGAAGTGACTTACGGATATATATTCAATATTTCTACTTTTGATAGAATCTAATTTTTATAGCACGACGGAGACATGACTTCCTATAGATTCCCAGATAAACAACCTCATATTAGTGGAGACACAACTTGTTTGTATTAAGTTTATAATATTAGCAATTGGTTTGTCACTCATGCCACGCCATAGAATTTGAATAGGTTTCACTTTTAAGGTTTATCTTCTTGTTTATTTATATACCCAATGCCCATTTATTGACGTTGAAAGAATATATTTTTTGAAACATGTCTCCCATACACAAGTTAGCTTACATTTTATCTTCATTATTTAATATGGAAGTATGATAATTGGAACATTAACAGGTTCTCATTGGCTTAAGAAAGTCCTAATATTTGCTTATAAAGGACTTTTTTATTACAAATATTCTGTTTAATATGCCATAAGGCTAGAATCCCTTAAATCAAGATTAAAATTGAATCGATAGGCAAAAGACACCTAAGATTTTTTTATTTGTACATGGGACTAATAAATTAGTGCCAAAAGAGCTTTTATGGTGTATAGGTTTACTGAGACGTGTTCATACAGATTTCTTGATCTGCTTAATATTACTTGCAGTAAAAGATTGTTGCATCTGGGATATTTAGCAGGATAAAGGTCATTGGTAGTGTTACAAGTTCTTTTTAGGCAAAGCATCTCTGATTTGGCATTTTATTTAATGGAGTAGCCTAAATATTGTGTACAAAACTTAATGACTAAAAATGTTTCTTATTGCTTAGTCATAAACTTTATGCTCCCATTGTGAGCTTTTGTCACTGTACAGATTAGTTGTTAGGATTGATGTTTAATCTTAGTATCTTTCGACTAGAATTGTGCATCAAGTGTTTCTATCATATTTCATTGCCACAGTAGATGACAGTGTGGCTCAGTTCACATTTTTCAGTTTTCATCCATAATTCAGCCTTCGTGTTTTATCTCTCTTTATTACTGGAAATTAAATATAAGACCGGCACTTTTCTGCAGTTAACACTTGCCAAATTGCTTCAATTTCTGACGTTCTTCAGTATTGATGGAGGTTTTCTTATTTATGGTTTAGGTCTGTGAAGGCAGCAGTGCATGCTGAGAGCGCATATTTGAACAGATGCAGAAATCTAGTTGGAAGAATAGCCTGTAATATATAGATTTGTTGGTTGATTCTCTAGTTTTCTGTTCTAAATCCCGCTTTAAGGGAAAAACTATCCAAGTTTCTTCATCAACTGTCTTAGTACTGATTTCACGAGGAAACTGTGAAACTATTTCAGACGATAATTTATGTTTTTCTTGTTTCCAATGTTGTTACTTCATAACAAACGGAATGATGTTAAAGTTGTCTTCTTTCTTCTTCTTCATACCATACGAATCTTGATTGATGGCAAAATTGGGACTTTAAGATACGAGCATAACTTTTTCTCATTGACAGTAGACTCTTGCAATGTAGCCATTATTTTAATACAGAGAAATGAGAATGTCCCCTCTAAATGCAAGCCTACAACCAAAACTGATGAGAAATTGTACTGTATTTTCAACTAAGTTTTACAGAAATCTACCAGGGACGACTAGAAGTACAACACCTTGTGTAAACTGCTATTCAATGAATCTGGATTTTCAACAGCTGTGACTCAATTAAATCTATTTTTATTTCATAATTAAAACCAAAGGAAAATGGAAGGCTTCCGGGATCCTAATTCTCGTTTTCTCTTTCTTCCTTTTTGAGAGGAGATATTTTCAATTTTGTCCAAGTACATCATCTGGAGATTTAATCAACTCTTCATAGAAGTTGCTCGATAATGATTTTTGTTGACCGCTGCACTGGCTGTGGATAGACTGTTCTGCAGTAGGTGAACGTGGCAAGCCCCATTGACATTCCTGTATGGGATGAGTGGAAGTTAATTTAGCTGCTTCTAGTATTCTACGGAATTGCTCATGATCTAATGACTTCACAAACATCAATTCACCATTTTGGCCTTCAGGACATCCAGTGCATCGCAACCTCATCCGCTGCACTTCATCCTTAACTCTCTGGAATTCAAAATCAAAAAGTATATAAGCAATATATAAAGATTTCAATAGCAATGGTAAGGAATCAGAGGATAGCATGCCAAAGAGGAAAAGAAACCAAGATGAACAGTTGAATTGCCACACTTGCAGCTACGGCAAATTCTTTTCACCACACAGATTTCTTCGATAATCACACAGCCACTCACCCCCACCTCATACACAATCTCCACACAAAAGTTGCCATAAAAAAATCAGCAAAAAGAATGAACACCTAACCAAACAAGACATAATCAGAAAAAAAGGAGTCATGATAAGGATAACGTAAGAATACCTCAATAGATCATTAGTTTGAATAAAAAATTCTCTTATTAATCATCTCGATACTGAAATATAAACGAAACACATCTATCTTGTCCCCTCAAAAGACACTATGTGGGCTGTCCTGGCAACAATATATGCTCGTTCATTTTTCAGAAAAATATTCTCCAATCAGTGAAGCAAGGTGTTACCCCTCATCTAGTTTCAAAAAAAGGTGTTACCCCTCATCATCTAATGGTAAAACTTCAGAAGTCCTCGATGTTGAAATAGCGACAAAAGGTTAAACATAGAATGCAACTCCCCGAATTTGTGCTTGGCAAGGTAATACAACTTCTGAGAAAACTTAAAAACGAAGTAGTAAATACCCACCTGTCAAATGTTAAGTTAAAAGTCTTCAAAAAATGATGAGATCACACTGATCAAGAAAAAATCTGAAGAGAATTCATTATCATTCCAAGTGAATATAACACGAATTGCTCTGGAACAGTAGGTTAGCAGTTAACGTGCAACTGTTGACTCCTATCTCTTTTCGTTTGATTTAGATATTACCAATCCTAGCTTAGCCTTTGTCCATTACATTAAAACAGAGCATCCAGCACCGATGGTTAAGGTCGGGTAGAATCACTTTCTGAACAGTTATATGAACCAACAAATGCTTTGACAAATATCCAATGATACCAAGAACATAGGCTAGTTGTTTCAAAAGCATAAATTCCAATGATAGCACGGAAACAGGTAGACAGCAATGCATGTAAAAAGAGACTCCAAATTGAACACAATTGTCGATATTTTCCATGTAATAGATAGTACCACAAGCTTGTCAGCTAACCTGCAATAACTTCAAATCGAACTTGGGAAGCCCAATTACCCCGACTGTAAGTGACCCAAAAAAGTTCCCCAACAATGCAGCCTCAGGCACCCCCAACCCCTGCACAGTCCCCGCAACAAGCCCTCCAAGAAAACTATCCCCAGCGCCTGTGGGATCAACCTGAATAGTTGGAAAAGGAGCGACCTTCTGTGCCTTGTCCTTCTCATACAACGTGCACCCTTCATTCCCATTGGTTACCACCAAGCAGCAGCACTTCCTGACCTCCTCTACATCCACATAAGGCGCCTCATCTGCCGAGACCTTCAAGAACCTTATCCGAGGGAGCAATCGGTAGAACCCGGTTTCCCTCAAATCAACAAGCATCACCGTTCCATCGACCGAATAAAAAACCCGAATCAAAGCCTGGATGTCCACAAATACTACATCGCAAATATCAAGCATTTTTTCTAATGTTTCCGGCAAAATTTCGCCACCCACACCAACCGCCAACCCCAAGCTGAAATGCGAGTTTGGGAGATCAGAAGGCGTTATCGGGTCGCAGGCACAGACCCGTTTCAAGACCCGGTCCTCCCGTTTGATCTCAGATGAAAAATGGGCATGAAAGACGGTGGTTTTGGATGAGGGGCAAATTATTGGTGGGTGGGTGACAGGGTAGGAAAAATCGTTACCCACCTTAGAGACGTAAGTGGAGGAGATGGAAAACCCATCAAGGACGCCGGAGATAAAGGAGGCGGCACCGCCGAGTGACTCTGCTATCACGTTGTCGTCTTTAATCAAAACATCGTGGCAATAATTACCTACAATTAGGCATAATGGGCTTCTATCCTCTATCATTTTGTCGAAGGGACGCCGCTGAATGGTTTTTTCTCTTTTGGTGGGTTGTATAGGAATGGGTTAAGCCATTAAAGATGGGAAGAAAGGGGGTGTGGAATAGTGACAAAATGGGTTATTGGTAACACTTGTATTCTTGTTTGCTGAGCGTGAAACGAATTGGAACGCGCGGCAGCACAGGAATTATTGGTACGTGTAATGGCACAGATGTGTGTGTTACGCAGACGGGAATGGAAAGAGGGGAAGAAGAAAATGCCTTTGCCTTTCCTTCGTTCACACATTCGACTGCGAATCTCAGGAAAGCGATTTGATTCTGTGTTACTTAGGAAGACGAAATTAAACGGTAAATTTACCCAGTTTTAAAACGTACGTAAGTGGTTACAATTTTATTGGTTTAATTATTTGAATGTTCACTCAACTATACAAAGTGTCACTACTTAGCACTTGTTTGATCTAGATTCTTTCTAAAATATATTTTCTCTCTCTTTTTTTAATCCCACAGTCTTCATAAATTAATATTATACGTAAATTTAAAACTTTTTTCTCATTTTGCAATCACACATTCTCCATCAATTTACTAAAAAAATTAGGCTTAAACATGCCCTAAAGTTAAAAATATATTTCAATGATTATTAAATTATGAAATGTGTTATCCATCAATCACTTAAGTCGGAAAATCCATTATGTTCAACAAATGGCATCGACTCGAGCTATCAATGGGTAATACGATGGATATTTCAGTAACTATTAAGACATTGGTGGATACAAAAATTTTGAATTGGGGGCACAATCAAATTTTCAAATCGAACAAATTGATAAAGAAAAAAAACATAGGGGGTGTTTGGTGGAGATTAAAATTAGATTTTTAGAAGATTTTAATAGAAATTTTAAAAATGTGTGGTTGAAAAGTTGTGGGATCCATGAAAGATATGGTTAATATTGATTATTTGATTTTAACTTAGATTAAAATCTGATTTTAATTTGTACCAACCAAGCTCATAGTTTCTTCTTAACCATGATTCTTATAGAGAATGATAAACTTTAAAATACAAATGCAAACATAGTATATCAATGATCAACTGTCCATTCTAGATAAGATATTTACTAATTGCCATGAGTGCGTAGGTGGTATTTATAAGGAAAAGTGACTTATGAAGTTGTTATGCCGTGTATTGGGGAAAAATATTGCAAAATGTCGAGATATATTAATATGACATAAATTATGTTCTTGAGGACAAATATCTAATCGAGCAAAATGATCTTACCAAATTTGGCATCATTTTTTAGGTGCATGATCAATATAAATTCTTCAAAGATTCCTACACCTACAATCAGAGAAGGATTAAAGTTCTATTCTATACTATATGTTGACTTGTTCTCAAGTTCGATTGGTTGAGACATTAAGCCCATGTTTGACACCCATTTTGGGTAGAAATTTTTGTTTCGAATTGTGATTGATGGAAAATTGTGTGGTTAAAAAGTAAGGAGAATTTTTGGGTTTATGTGTAATATTATTTTATTGATAAAATGTGTGGTTAAAATGAAGAATGAGAAATAGAATGANAATTGTGTGGTTAAAAAGTAAGGAGAATTTTTGGGTTTATGTGTAATATTATTTTATTGATAAAATGTGTGGTTAAAATGAAGAATGAGAAATAGAATGAGAAAAAAAATGGGTTTCAAACAGGGGCTAAATTAAAAAAAAACAATGGACATTAGATTTTTAGTAGATGAACGGATGATGAGTTATAGAATGCAATAAATGAAGCATATAATAGCAAATATGGAAATTACTTGAAAAACAAGGTTTTTAACTACATACTCGGGGGGGCCTAACTTCATGTTTTCATGTCTAAGATAACTCGTGACATTATTGCATCATCCTCTTCTTTATAAACTATTTATAAATTTGTCAAACAAATGTTAAATCTTTAACCACTTTGTAGAAGATATACAAATCAAACAAACTAAGCTCGAACTTTCAATATTAATCAAAACTGAAACAACAGTTTAATTACCAAAACTATAATGCAATAATAGTTGGGAAAAAAAAAGGACTATCAAATTTTTTTTTTAGAATGATACTAATTTTTAACATAAAATAAAAATAAATAAATATTAAACACTATTCACCGATTTAAAATATTAGAATTATTCGAATCATTAGACAGTTTGCCCATGTCAAAATTTTGCAAACAGTATAATCATAACGTTAATGCACAATTCCCATTTTTCCTACTTTGACCAATGTATTACATTTTTTATTAAAAAAAATAAAAAAGTCAGAAAAATTGGTGTGGCAAGTGACCCACGATGTCCCACCCTAGATCCACCATTACATTGAGATACAATTTTAAAGTTCACCAAAAGAAAGGACAAGAAGCATCATTGATTAAGGTCTCTATTCGTCACATTGTATTGTAGATTCGTGTAGAAATAGGATCTTGAAAGGTGCGATTCAACTTTAAAAGTAAAGATTGGAGCTGGACCACTCTGTCAACAGTTCTACCGCATGAATCTTTATCTTACTACAAGAGGGTAAAGTTATTTAGTATAACACAATTCAGTTACCGTTAAGATACAATTTTATATTTAGGTATTAAGTAGTAGTAAACTTTTCAGACTTAATTAATTGTCATCATATAACTATGCTCCACAATTTAACAGAAATAATTCTAAAATTGTCAAATTATATGATGATAATTAATACAATAAAAAAACTTTCAAGAATAACGAGAATAAGACTAAAAATGAACATTTTATTGAACTAAAAAGTTAACAATGTTTCATCGTAATATATTATATAATCACAAAGGATTTAGCCGGATATGATTGGACTATGAAAATAAAATAAATTGGATGAAATCATAACTTGAATACTTTGATATGTGAGAAGAAGAATACAACCCTTAATGACAAATCTCTAAGATTTTAGAATTGCACTTTCTTCAAGTCAAAAAAAATTGAGAGATGATGAAAAGTCCATATATTGCTATATGATCTTCTAAATTGTGGTTCTCTCTTTTAACCTAGAGATAACCTCTATATACAATCTTCTAGAGACCTGAAAATCATGCTTTGAAAATATCGAGAATGCCCACACTTTTAAGTCGATGCATTTGCCATGATCCACGACTAATCTGGACTTCACGTCCCAAAGTTGCCCTAGTTACGACCTCGAAATGCAATTCGAGGTCATGAGCTTCAATTCTTCAAAATTTGCAAACTTTGGTCCCTTAAGTTTCACCTCTTGTTCAATTCGATCCTCAAACTTCTAATTTCATTCAAATTGTTCCTCCAACTTTCTAAACCTATATGGATTGTTTTTGTATCTGGCGAATACATCAAGGGATTTCTTTATTATTTACTCAAATACTAATATAATAAGTTAAATTTGCATAAATTTTCACTTGATAATATCCTTACCCAATCAAACATACTCTAAATCACCTCATATTTGGTGAAAAGCTTCCTATGATATGAGAAAATCACAATTCGAATAATTTCACTTATGTGATAGTCGATACGATGCTATTAATTATTTGACTTGCGTGAATTGTTATTTGCAAGTTCCACTTTAATGGGGTTGGATGTCTTTGCTTTTTTAATGGATTCAAACTAATTTTATTGTGTCATTGACATTGCACCTACTTATTTTAAAGAGTTGGTGGTAAGAGCATGGTTAACCCTAAGCTATAAACTGTGAGAGAGATTTGACTATCTGAGATGTGGGATTGAAGCAATCAAAGTATCTTTAGAGTCCTATATTCATAGTAAATATATATTCCATCTTTGCTTGTGGCTACAACAGACCCACAAAGGCACAAAATGATCGCAAGGGTCCTTTCGGCATCTATGCTATAACCTCAGAACAGACATTTCCATTCAGATCAACTGTGGAACATCAACTAAGCGTTCCATTGTTTGCAGCTGGTCAAAAGGAGCAATCTGCAAGAAAAACAACATACGAAAATATAATCAGCACAAAGCTGAATACTGAAGTTTGCTCCGAGCTACCATTTAGTTGAACCAGAAGCAAAGGCTCATCATGCTCATGCTCTTTCACGTATTATATGTAATGAATACCAAGGACGGTATAAGCACTTCTATGTTCTCATTCTACTTATTCATCCGCCTGCATTTAACCGTGTCCAACATGCATAATTCTAAGTTACCAGAGACGATTTTGGGAGTTTATTATGTCATCTTGAGAATGAACTTTTACAGTAGAAGTTAATAAGTAGATTGAACTGAGGACAATACGTTGCTAAGCAGCTAGAATCTCCTTGCACGAATTCCCTTTAACAAATAGTTTTTCGAAATATTGATCATTTACCAGCAGAAAATCAGAATAGATAATTGTACCTGGCTAAATCCGTCTGCCCACGTAATCGATACAGCATAATTTCCCATAGGCCGAATTTCTTCAGGTTCAATGTCCTCAGGAACATCAGCATACTGTAGTTTCTGCTCACCAGTCCATTCATCCTGTTTCGACCAAAATTGAAATGTCTATTAGCAAGGATTAAGAGCTGTACTTTGTCGAGGGTTCTCAACCCAGAAAGTAATTTTTTGTTTACTTTGGTCCGAAATCTAAATTCTAGCAACTTTTTCCCCATAAGTTGCATGACCTATATGCAGTGCTACATTACCAAGTTTTATGAATTTCAGCAAGGCGTTTGACTATTAGCATGATACTCTATCAAATGAATCTAACTGTGGTGATGATAACTCAAGATATTTTGAGCATGCACGTGACTGTTAGCTAAAATTAACAACTGTAAAGGCAGTAAACACATTTTCCGGCCTCTCCCAGTCTCCGTACAAATATATTTTACCTTGTAAGGCTCGTGACTAAATTTAGTCCAACAGCTTAGAGAGCATCTCTGAGCTTTTCCTTTTTACAAAAATCTAGACTTCATATTTCAAAATAGAGCTGTTTTCACAAAGGACTTTACATTTGAAGTGATGCAGACAAATCACTTCCCATGAGATTTTGGACTGATTGGCTGTTTCACAAATTGGATATCCAAATCATAGTTGTCCCTGACTGTGAATCACTTGAGCATATAAAGTGGCACCATAGATAGTGATGGTAAGATCAATTTTAATGTTTCCATAACTATTCTCAATTTAATTTACGTACCATAAATTTTTGTACTTGTTACATTTTGCTGACATATAACTAACTGTCGACTTATTTTTTCTCAATGACTGAATTGCAAAGATTATTCCACTTACAACACTTTGAGCAGATCGATCATTTCGTCTAACAGTTGCAGGGTGCAAATAGAACTCTTCATCTGAATCGGGTACTTTCACCCTGATTGCCTTCATACCTTTATCATAAGTGATAGCAGTTGATACTGTACAAACAAAGATACTCTATAAGAAAGTCCACACCAAGAGTTTAAACATTAGATCTTCACAAATTTGAGCCGAATGTCGACCTTGGCAAATGATGGCTGGTTTAGTCCCATATACTAGCTTTAGGACTAAAGAAGCCTTGTACCATTTGAATAAAGGTAG
>CAIGRB010106398.1:9339-25132 GCA_903798255.1 Fraxinus quadrangulata
CTCTTCGTGTTTTAGTTTTCTGTTTTGAGTTTTGAATTCGTTTTGTATTTTGTGTTTTGAGTGTTTGTTTTGAAGTTGCTGAAAATGCGTTCTTTTTGTCATTTTGGAAAACTATTTCTGAAAACATAAAAACTAGAAAACGCGTTTACTTTGAAATTTTGAGAATTTTTTTTATAATATTTTATTTAAAAAATCTGATTATTCAATAAATTTTAGTAGTATAGTATTAAATAACATATAAATTTTGAAGATTCTGAGCTTTGAAATATTTTTTCTAAATATGAAAAATACAACCTAAAAATTTCTCTTTACTAGATTACATGAAAATGATGGATTCAGATTTCTTCATGTATAATTTATTTACATTTAGGTGATTAAAAATTGTAGTACACGCCCTAGCATATTATGGGAAAAGAAGAACAAGCATTTCGCTCCTAAAGTCTAAAATGCAGAAATACACGTGCACACAAACATGAAACATGTGCCAAACAGAAATAAATAATTATTGCTACACTTCTGATTTACAACACTATAAACCATGTTGCATATCTCTATAAAACATAGGCAGCTCACAGTTCAAACTCATCTTCCAACTTCAATTGCTCGGCTGCAGCCTCTTCCTCTTCATCATCAATCACGAAATATGGATTGTGTGCCTCCGGCTTGAATTTGTACACTGTAACACATAAAATGTCAATGTAGCCAACTCCCCTGCCACCACACTAATCCAAAGATACTTATAAGAAGTAATTGTCTCCAATGCATAAACCACAACCCTTGTAAAGTAAATGTAGCATATCACCATAATGTAGTAGTGTCTAAACAAAGTCAACTTCATCAAGTTCACTGCAGCTTTTCCATCAGTCCTTGCTGCTTCCCGCAAGTTCTTGATAGACCAAGTGATTAGGAAAAGCACCACACAACAACAAACATCATCTATCAAGCAAGAACATCTGTTTCCATGTCATCCAATCTTGACCATATGGTCCAGTCTCATCAATCACAACTTGAGTGTTATTGGCAATCACCTGAAGTGGGATCACAATAATCAAAACCTTCTTTTCTTTATCTTGCAAATATGGCTTCAAGATCGACCATCCAGTCCCAATCAGCCCAATCAAAGTGAACAAAGTAACCCCCTTCAAGAAGCTAAATACGTAAAATAACACATCCCAGCCATGAGCAGATCCAGTTCGTTTAATATAAGACAAATATTAATGAAGAAAATAAATAATTTTTTATTATATTCTGCATCCCTTGTATTCTCAGCATAGCGGCCTACACATGGATTGTCCACAGTTGACATACCACCCTAAAACCGTAAATAAGGAAATCTTAATTAATTATTAAGAACATCAGAAATTAAAAGCAACTCAGTAAAAATAATTGTACATAGAAAAAGTGGTTAAATTGAATTGATATTCCAGTTATCGACGAAAACTAAAAAATGTAAACGTAACCACGTCGTCGTCAAAAGTCACATTGACAATATGGTTGAGACACTCAATGCAGAGTTCAAGTTGAAAGATACGAAGATCAAACATCAATCATATCAATTAATCTATGCAGTGACTATACCATAATGTTTATGATTAATTATGCGTCAACCAAGCTTCAACTAGTTTCCATCAAAAACAACAATTAGAATACTCCATTGGAAAAACAGAGAGGCTTGCTTAAATAGAACAAGTGACACTACCAGCAACCTTTTTGCTAAAAAATCCCAATTGCAATATCATGCCACCACAAGTACGACGAAGTAGATCAAGGAATTAGTTCTGCTATATATTTATATATATAGATGATTTTGTGGATTAAGTAGTATATCTGTCACATTATGAATGTTTTAAGATTCTAAATAGATGAAAAGTATTGATGGAGTCTTCCCAATGATCTTACACCCTCCTACGTCAAGCTTACAGGTTTCAGTATTGAACAGATTTAGCATCGGATTTGTTTTCATATTAACTTCAATAAATCTCATCATTTACATGTGCTGAAGACGTGAGGTCGTGGTATGCTGATTTTAAGTTTCCATCTTAAGAAGATCCACAAGAAGGGATGTGATTGGGTGAAACTAGTCACAAAGAGGGATGAGAAATGAAAGACATGTCCGTAAGAAACACCATGATACCTCACATAATGACATAATTAAGATTCTGCAAGAAGAACAGACCATAAAAAAAAAAAGAATGAAGTTGAAATCTTATATTTGTTTTGTTTGATACTGTCCAATGCTGCGCCCCAAACATGTAAAATTGGCATTGACCCATGGTTGGGCAAGGTGCACCAGGTGGAGAAAAGGCTAATCCATGTGGTCCGCGATCGTGGGACGGCCGGACGGTGCTGAAATTTGCAAAACTCGGACCCTGTTGCGTGGACTTCGTGACTGTCATTCTTCTGGGATGAATCCGAACATTGTAGGGTTGGAGGTGATAGAGGGGGTGAGGCGAGGTTGTTGGTGGTGGAATCCGGCGGTAAAGAGAGGTTGTTTCTGTTGATTCTTCCAATTGGTGGTGGAATGATGGGAGGTGATAGAGGGGAGTGAGGCGAGCTGATTCTTCCAATTTTCAGTTTTCACTGGGTGAAAACGCCAAAATGACCAAATAGTCGATTTGAGTTTTATGTACAATCTTTTTCTGTTTTCAAAAATATGTTTTTAAAAATAGAGAAAAAAACGCGCTTTTTGTATTTTGAAAAATAAAAAATAGAAAACGATTTAAAAAGGTAAAGAGAACACCCCTACATGTTCACAATTATACATTCAAATTCTCAGTATTAAGTAGAATCGATGAATTAATGCTTGGCTTCCTGGTTGAATAGATCAATGAGAGTTAGAAAATTGTTTGTGCTTTTCATGTGTTTCATATTGTTGTACACATTACTTTATCATCAGTTGGCATCAGAGTCGGATTCGTTCTTGCAAGCATTCTACCAAGAAGACGTTGAGATTGTGAAATATAGCTAGAGGACGCTTAATGCTTATACTCCTGATTATATGAGGTAAATTGAACAATATTTTTTAAAATTCATTTTTTCTTCAACTCATTTTCAACCATCCAATTTTTCAATAAAATAATTTTGTATGTTAATTTAAAAAAAAATTCTACTCTTCTATCACACATTTTCAAAAACCATTTTTTACTTGCGCTGAAAGGCAAAGAACCGTTTATTTTTGTAAAAAATGGATTAGAACATAGGTAAGTGTACTTCAAACATAATTAATTTAGAATTTTCTTAATTTGTCTTCGGTTCTTTGCCATTCAGCGCAATAAATTTCAAAGTTGAAAACCAAGGTAATATACTCTATTTTACCTTCCTAACCTTCATTAAAACGTTGTCGTATATAAATTCCGTCATATTAAACTGAGTGAAAAATGGGAACTTGTATAATATACGTGTGTGTGTGGAGAGAGGAAAACTGAAAAGAAAAGAAAAGGAGAAACAGTGTTCGAGTAGTTTAGTCCACAATTTTCACTAAAGCAAAATCAGGAAAGTTGAGAAAACCCAGCAAATTTCTTGTATTTTTTTCCAAGATAAAAGAGCAGATTGAAGCATTGAAATCTAGGGTTTTTAGTTAGTCAATGGCGAGTTCGAGTTCTCAATCGGACAGAGTGATTCTGAAGACTCCAGCAACTGTAAATTTGACATCCCCAAAATGTGGTTCCCTGCTTTTGAAAACCCCTTTAAGCGATGATGTCATATGGAAAACACCCAAAGATGCGGGCTTCGATAAAGAGCCCATCAAACGCAGAGACAAGGCTGCTCTCATCGCCTATATTGCTAAACTCGAAGCCGAGGTCTTTTTTCTCAACTTCATTTTGTATATTTTTTTTTGTTGTTCGTTTTCTTTCATTTTTCTCTTTTATTTTGCGTTTTTCTTTTACTCGTTCGTGTCGTTTATTTTATTTTTTCGTTGCAACGATTGATATATGATCTGATTCTGAGGAGCATCTTTCTCTTCTGGAAAAACGGGAAGTGTATTAATTTGAAGTTTCTCCGAATTAAGAACGGGTTTTTCATTTTTCCTTTTCTCTTGTGGGTGAAAGATTTAAAAGTCCTCGCAACAAGTGATTCTGCACTTTTAGTATTGCTGGGGCGTTTATTTTAACACAAGTATTGATGTTAACAGAAGAAGAGGGAGAGAACTGATGTTTTATTTATTAAGAATCAATCATCGAGATACAATAAAATGCCAGCAATATAAATACACAGGCTAACCAGAAATCAGTTACAAGTTCAACTAACTAATTGTGAGAGCTATACACTAACTAACAGAGTTAATACAGAATTAACAGAAATTAACGGAATTATGATCTAACATGCCCCTCAAGATGGACGGTAGATATCCTTGGCTGCCATCTTGGACATCAGAGTGAGTAATGAAGAAGAAGGAATAGCCTTGGTAAATGCATCTGCCAGTTGATGCTGAGACCGTATAGGCAATCCTTCAGCCACTTTGTCTCGAATGAAATGACAGTCGATTTCTATATGTTTTGTTCGCTCGTGAAAAATGGGATTGGAAGCCAAGTGAATAGCTGCTTTGTTGTCACAGAATAAGAGTGTTGGAGATGATGCTTCTATTTGGAAATCCTTCAATAGCTGATGCAGCCATACCAGTTTAGAAGCTGTAGAAGCTAATGCTCTGTATTTTGCTTCTGCTGAGGAGCGAGATATGGTTGCCTGCTACTTTGATTTCCATGATACGAGAGAGTCACCTAGGAATATGCAGAAATCGACTTCCTGATGTTTGGACATGACCCTAGTCAGCATCTGAAAATGCCTTCAAGTGTGAAGATGATGATGAGGAAAAGAACAACCCCTGTCCTGGATTAGACTTAGACTTTATATAGTGCAGGAAATGATGCGCGGCTTTCAAATGAGGTGTGCGAGGTTGAGCTAAAAACTGTCGAAGTCTGTGGACAGCAAAGGTGATGTCTGGCTGGGATAAAGTAAGGTAAAGCAGGCGGCCAACTATTCTTCTGTATTGACTATTGAGAAATATCAGCTAGGATTTCACCTTCATGTGCACTTAACTGAACTTTAGGATCCATGGGAGCTGAAGTGGGCTTGTAGGCTAGATATCTTGTGTCTTCAAGAAGCTGGAGAGCATAGTGCCTCTGAGACAACACAATGCCTTTGGCTGATTGTGCAATTTCAAGCCCAAGGAAATATTTAAGACGCCCTAAATCCTTAAGCTTGAACTTTGTGTTAATAAAGGCCTTTTAAGGACTGTATTACTTCATTATTTGTACCTGTAATTATTATGTCATCCACATAGACTAATAATGCTACAAAGGTACCACCCGATCCTTTAGTAAACAATGAATAATCAGCTTTGGATTGCACAAAACCCAAACTATATAAGGGCCTGAGAGAACTTTGAGTACCATTGTCTCGAGGCTTGCTTGAGGCCATATATTGATTTGTGAAGTTTACAAACCAGTTTCCCTTTCTCTGCTTGAGGTCCTTTGTTCACATATAATCCAGTGGAAGGTCCATATATACCTCTTCAAATAGATCACTGTTACAGAAGGCATTGTTTACATCAAGTTGTGCCAAATGCCATTTATTACTTGAAGCAAGTGCCAACAAAACCTTAACTGTAACAAGTATTGCTACAGGTGAAAAAATCTCATTGTATTCCAATCCTTCTTGTTGCGTATACCCTTTAGTAATTAGGTGTGCTTTGTGCGTTTCAATAGTACCATCTGATCTGTGCTTGACTTTGTAAATCCATCTACAACCAATGAAATGTTTGTCGGTGGGCAATGGAATAACTGACCAAGTGTTGTTTGATTCCATAGCATTTAATTCGTCTGTCATGGCAACTCTCCAATGTGGGAATTTCGCAGCCTGATGATAATATTGGGGTTCATATTGGGAGGATACATTTAAGATAAATTTTTTGTGACTATGAGACAAGGATTCATATGCAGGTGTTTGGATATAGGGTATGTAGTTTTACATGAATAAGTTATAGATTTAGAATATTTCTGACATAAGAGATTGCAATGGAATTCTCTCAGGTAGGGAGGAGGTCTTGGATTTCTAGATGATCTTCTTAGAGTAGTATTATGTGGGATGATATTAGAATGATCAGGAATTTAATAATTTTCTGGAATGGAAGATGATGGATTAGCAGTTGAGATTTCATCATTATGATTGGGGGACATAGACTTAGTCAGATCTGCAGTTGAGGTTTCATCATCATTATGAGGAGTATCTGGGATATCAATTACTCTGATATGATGCTTAAAGGGCACAAAACGAGCGATTGATGAATTGTCAATGGAAGAACTTGGCAAGACAAGATCTGGGAAATGATTAATGAGTTGATTTGAAGAATTAACAGAATGAAATGGGAAGATCTCCTCATGAGACAGACATCTCTGGATATGATTATCTGTTTGGATTTTATATCATATAGTCTATAGCCTTTCATTCTCGGTGGATAACCAAGGAATACACACACACTAGACCTTGGCTGGAATTTGGTCCTATGTGCATGGAGGGTTGATGCAAATGCCAAACACCCAAAGACTCTGAAGTTAGAATATAGTCTGTTGGATGTTTATGCTGAATTTCATAAGGGGCTTTGTGTTTGAGTAAAGTAGAGGGTATTCTATTGATCATATAGGCTGCAATCAAGATGTATTCACTCTAGAATTGAATTGGAACTCTCGATTGGAAGAAAAGTGCTCTAGCAACATTGAGGAGATGTTGATGTTCCATCTCTATCACTGAATTTTGTTGTGGTGTCTCAAAGCGTGAAAACTGGTGCATCACACCTCTATCATTAAAGAATTCAGTAAAACTCAACTCTGGGGCATTATCAGACCTGAAGACTTTTATATTTTTGTTGAACCGAGTAGAAACCATGTTAAAGAATTTAGGAATCACAATGCTAACATCAGACTTTTTCTTCAACATATAAATCCATGTAAATCGAGAGCAATCATCCACCAATGTGAGAAAATAATTGTGGCCATTATGAGATGAAACATGGTAAGGACCCCACACATCACAGTGCACCAAGTCAAAAGGAAACTGAGACATATGATTATGAGAATCAAAAGACAAACGTCTTTGTTTTGCAAGAGGGCAAATATAACAAGGTTTAGCTTTATTCAATTTCGATACATCACAGTTCAAACGGTATTTTAAAGCATTCAAACGTCTGAAAGATGGATGGTCAAGCCTGCTATGCCATATATAAGTTGAAATGGTATTTACATATGCTGTAGAAATAGAATTCAGATTGCCTTTGTCTAAAACATAAAGTTCTTCAACCTTATCACCCTTGCCAATCATCTTCTTAGTGCTGTGTTCCTGAATGGTGAAGCAAGTAGGAAGAAATTATGAGATTTGATTAAGAGGTGAGTGCACTGACAGATATCAAGTTAAACTTGAGTTGAGGAACATATAGAGCATCCTTGAGTATAAGCTTAGAATTCAATCTTATATCACCATAGAAGTGCACAAGAATTTGATTGTGATTTGGTAATGTAACTTTGGAATTTTGAATAAGCTTCATGGAGAGGAAAGCATCAGTAGATAAGCAAATATGCCTTGTTGCACCGGAATCAACTATCCTATATTGGTTAGACGAAAAAACAGGATTCAATGAAATGGAGAAACAGATACTTGTAGTGTAGGAAGTGGATGGATCATCAGTAGTTTTAACAGAATTAGTTAGATGGTTGGTTAGCATAGACATGGGTTGTTGAAATTGATTGGAGTTGAGATTTTGAACAAAATTCCCAATGTCAGTTTGTGGTTCAATTTGGTTTGACACCTGATTTACCACAGCTTTGTTGCTGTTGTAGGCTGAACTATCTTTGTTCCTGACTTTGTAGCCAGGAGGGTAGCCATGAATTTTGTAGCACTTATTAACTGAATGCCTATGGAAGTTGCAATGAGTGCAGAAAGGTCGCTCTTTCTTCTGACCTTTGTAACCTCCAGTGTTTGTGACTACTTCGAGGATCATTATTATAGTTCCCAGCATTACTATGGTTTTCAGTACGTTTACCAATGTCTATTTAAACAGCAAATGCCATGCCTTCAACTAGATCTGAACTGTTACCAACTTGACTAGAGATCTTCCTTTGATGCTCTTCTTGAGAGATTTAAGGCAAACACTTTATCTATAGATGTTAGTGGCTCCATGAGAAGTAATTGCCCACGAATTTGTGAATAAGAGTCGTTTAATCCCATAAGAAAGGACATCGTATATTCCATTTGGTAATGAAAATTGAGCTCCTTCGCTCCATCACAAGTGCAATGGCCACAGGTACGCACTGGCCTATAATTGCTTAATTCTTCCCAGATGGTTTTCAGTTTTGTAAAATATATGCTAATGAAATTATGATCTTGAGTTAAACCCATCAATTCACGTTTTAGTTGGAAGATTCTAGGTTTGTTTTTCTGCTGAAAACGTTCCTTAAGGTCATGCCATATATCATGTGTAGATTCAACATATATGATGCTGGCAGAAATCTCTTTAGAAATAGAATTTAAAATCCACGAAATAACCATATTGTTATTTCTAGTCCAAGAGCTGAATAGATCTGAATCATTACCTTCAGGTTTTTCAATTGATCCATCTACAAACCCTAGCTTATTTTTCGCCGACAACGCAATCAGCATCGCTCTGCTCTAGGAGGAGTAATTATCTTCGGTGAGTGACTGAGAAACTAGTATCAGTCCAGGACTATCGGAGTGATGGAGGTAATATGGATTCGAAGGTTCATATATGGCGGATTTACTCGAAGATGATCTCAATTCTGCATCCATGTTTGCGAAGAGGAACGGGAAATGGAAAACACTCAACGCCTAATGGAGTGATTGATTGATTGTAGTAGCAGATCAAGCAATTGCAGCAACAAAGTAAGCAATTAGCTCTGATATCATATTGATGTTAATAGAAGAAGAGGGAGAGAACTGATGTTTTATTTAATATGAAGAATCAATCATAGAGATACAATACAATGCCATCAATATAAATACACAGGCTAACCAGAAATTAGTTACAAGCTCAACTAATTGACTGTGACAGCTATACACTAACTAACAGAGTTAATACAGAATTAACAGATATTAACGGAATTATGATCTAACAAAAAGCTTCCTAATCTTGGCACGTCATTAAAGTTTTACATGCCTGTTGAGATTCTAATTTTGTTATAAGTGGATGTCTTGATTTGTAGATATATGAACATCAGCATCACATGGGCCTTCTCATTCTGGAAAAAAAGGAGTGGGTATCCAATTATGAACAAGCTAAAACTGCTGCTGAATCTGCTGAATTGAAGCTTAAGCACGAACAGGCTGCTCATGCATCTGATTTGGCAAATGCCAGGAAGCGGGAAGATAGTCTGAAAAAGGCTGTTGGAATTGAGAAAGAATGTGTTAAAAATGTATTATTTTGTGTGGTTTTCCCTTTTATTTTAATGATGTGTATGGTCCTTGTCTTAGTTTCTAATTTTATGAATTTATGTAGATTGAAAAGTCATTGCATGACATGCGTGCAGAATTGGCTGAGGCAAAGTTTGCAGCAGAGACTAAACTGACAGAGGCTCAAACTATGGTGGAGAATGCTCAGAAGAAGTTCATGGAGGCAGAGGAAAAACTTCATGCAGCAGAATCTTTGGAAACGGAAGGTAGCCGGTTCCACCGAACTACAGGAAGAAGGTTGCGAGAAGTTGAAGATCGGGAAGATGATCTAAGGAGGCGGATGATGTCATTCAAATTTGAGTATGTGCTTTATTACTTGTCTCAATTTAATGTATCCAACAAGTTTCTCTGTCTTAGGTATATCTACTAATATATGGTCTTCTTACACACGTTCTATTACATGGACATTTTGCAAATTGTCTTGTTGCATCGATATCAATCAACAGTCTACTGAAACGGTGGCTTGTAATCTTCAAATTAACTTCTTTGACACCGTTGGTAATTATTAGTTTTTTCGTTAGATTTGAAGCTTCCCTATTGCCTTGGCCATTTTGATTACAAAAATCATGGTAATATGTTTTTTTTTTTTTTTGGGGTCTTGCCTTAGTTCTTTGAATGTATTTGTGTAATCAAGAATACTGTTATTATGACCTAACAGAAAGCTATGATTGACATGTAATTATGTTTACCATTTTTCTGCTAGATGTGATGATAAAGAGAGACAGATCCAGCTTGAGAGGCAATCACTGACTGAAAGGCAAAAAATGCTGCAGCAATCACAAGAAAGATTATTTGATGGACAAACTTTGCTAAATCAGAGGGAAGAATATATTTTTAATAGATCTCAGGAGTTAAAGAGGTTTGAGAAAGAGTTGGAGGATACAAAGTTGAGCTTAGAGAAAGAGAAAGAAGCCCTTAATGAGAAAAACCAATCTCTTAATCTAACTGCAATGTCTTTGTCAGCGAGAGAGGAGGTCAAAATAAGATTTTCATTTTTGTTTTGAGTGTCTATGTTGCTAAGTTAGACTGATTTTATATGTTTTAATGAGTTCTTTTTGTGCTTGTAGGCTGCCATCAAAAAAGAATGTGACCTTCTCAAGAAAGAAGAAGAACTACTCATTTCACAAGAAAAATTGGCTAGTAAAAAATCTGTAAGTCAATTATTAGAAGAGAATTAATTTCGCTTTTATTTTGCATCACATTCTTATCTCATTTCACTCCCTGATTCATATGCAGGATAATATTCATCAAGCAATGGAAAATCAAGAAGCTACATTGACAATGAGGAAGTCTTCATTTGAGGTAGAATTGGAAGCGAGGCGTAAATTGGTGGAAGAAGAATTCGATGCCAAGAGGCGGGCTTGGGAGTTGAGAGAATTAGATATCAAGCAGCGGGAGGATTACATTACGGAGAGAGAACGGGATTTGGAATTCGAGTCGAGACATTTTCTAGAAAGGGAAAAGGAGCTGGAAGAGAGGTTTTCCTCAGTTGAGGAGAAAGAGAAGAGGCTTTTAACAGCTGAAGAAGAGGTGGAATTGAAGAGGAAACTTTTGCAGCAAGAGAAAGAAGATGTTACTAGGATAAAGCTTGACCTTCAAAAATCTTTGGATTTGTTGGAGGAAAAGAGAAGACACATTAATGACACAGAAGAGAAAGTGGAGGCAATGAAGAATGAAACAAATGAGCTAATGGATCTTGAGTTGAGACTTAAGCAAGAGATTGATATGATCAGTGCGCAGAAAAGGGAAATTGAGGCTGAGGCAGATCAGTTGAAAGCAGAGAAGGCAAAGTTTGAAACAGAGTGGGAGCTGATTGATGAGAAAAGAGAAGAGTTACAAAAAGAAGCAAAGCGTATTGCAGAGGAGAAGTTAACCGTTTTTAAGTTTCTGCAGGATGAGCGTGATAGCTTGAAAGCGGAGAAGGATTCATTCAGAGACCAGTATAAACAGGATCTTGAGTCACTTTCCTGTGATCGAGAAGCATTCATGAGTGAACTTGAGCGTGAACGTACAGAGTGGTTCACCAAGATTCAGAAAGAACGTACAGATTTCTTGCTTGACGTAGAGATGCAGAAAAAGGAGCTGGAGAACTGCATTGATAAGAGACGTGAAGAAATTGAGAATGACCTCAAAGAAAGAGAGAAGGCATTTGAGGAAGACAAAAAGAAACAACTTCAGCATATTACTTCTTTAAGGGAATCATTGGGAAAGGAATTGGAACATGTCAACTCTGAAATGAGAAGACTTGATGCTGAGAGAAGAGAGATAAAATTGGATTGTGAAAGGAGAGACCAGGAATGGGCGGAGCTTAATAATTCAATAGAAGAACTTACGGTGCAGAGGGCGAAATTAGAAAAACAACGAGAATTACTGCGTGCTGATCGAGAGGAGATTCTCATTCAGATCGAGAACTTGAAGAAATTGGAGGATTTAAAAAATGAATTAGATCATATAATTGCACATGAGATGCAGCAATCTCATCTGCAATCAAATGGACCAAAGCAAACACAAAAGAGAATTTTCAGGCTGCAGAACGAAGTTGTTTTTGGTGAAAATGGAAATGTTAACAACGGGATTGGGCATGATGTTCCTCATACAATTGAGTCACGTCAGTCATCTTCACCTCTCTCTGCTCCTCTATTGTGGCTCAAAAGGTGTGCTGATACACTGCTCGAGCAAAGACAGAGTAATAAAAAGAGGAGGCATGAAAAAGATGCAATAACACAACCTGGACTGGAAAAGACCACCCCATGGTACCCTTAGTTGCTAAGCTTAGTTCTTCACTACTGTTAGTTAATCATCTCATTGAGATAGTTACGGTGCTACCTCATTTTGTGTTCCTGTTTAATCTCATTTTTCCCTTTTGATGCAGTTGGCCAGTGGAGAATTTAGATGCATCCAAGATCGAGCACTCTGTAATGTCTTTAAATCAAACTCCCGTCAGCACTGAGGAGACCACTGTGTATATTGAAAAATCATCAGAATTGGAGAATTAACTACAGTTGACGATGAGAGAGTTGCTCTTGGCAATGAGGTAGTTTCAAGCTGTTAAAATGATTCCAACCATTATAGCTTCTACTGTTGAAATGAAATTACACCCTAGAACGATTCTATTGCTTTCCTACATCCTATATAACATCTTACCCTATGTGATACCTATATTGACATGTATATGCCCCTAAGATAATCATGCTGATCCATAACATCGTTGTTTAAATTGTCTGAGTCGACTGTCTACTCATGTACAACCTATATCAGGTCTATAGCTTGTCTTCAACCTGGTAAGAAGTTGATAACATATGTTTAAACTAACACTTCGTGATGTTTTAGTTCAACTAAGATGCATGTAATACTTATTTTAAAGTGTCCTTGGTAACTGACTGACTTGTAATTGATGCAAAATAAGAAGCGCCTACTACATCGATGTTTGTTATGTGCCATTATATAGCTCTTATGCCAGGAAGAAAGTATGAATTAAATGATCTTTTCTTTAAACTTAATAATTTTAGATTTATTGCAAATCATGTGTTGTGGCTCTCAATTTTGTGGTGGACTGGAATTGTGCATAGGCATTTATCAGATCTCTATGATCTGATATTCGGTTCTCTGGAGATTTGTTTATTGAATTTTCTAATGATTAATTTATTTCTTTTTCATTTCTTTTTTACTTTGTTTTTGACTAATTTACTTCTGCAGTAAACTACATCCCAAGATAGATGAAAAGCTTGAGATCAATGGTGGCATAGAATTAGAAACAAGCGAGGACGTTTGGGTAGATGATTTGGCAGGACAAGGCCGTACTTCTTTCCTTCATATGACAGCTAGGGGATAGTTGAGGTGAACACTCTCTCTCTCTCTCTCTCTCTCTCTCTCTCTCTCTCACATGCACACACCGGGGGGTGGGGTGGAGAGAGACATTTGGTTGATTTATAGTCTCACCAGTTAATTTTCTTTTTTCAGGTGTAGCTCGTACTTTTGAAGGCAGCGATGTAGATTAACACTGCTCTTTAGTTGTGGAAAGGAACTTGTTTTACATCGGTTCAAGCAGTTAATTTTTCAAGCAAACCTACGCTTATTTTGTTTCATGTGTTGACAGTATGACAAGGTGTTTTTTTAGATGGAAGAACTCGTTTTTCTTGTCTCTGTATTATATTTGTGTATTGCGAGTCACGAGTGAATAGATGCTTGAACAGCCCTAAGAAATGTTCCGTGTTTCTTTCATTTCTTTATGCTTTTGGAATGTTTGATTTCTGTATGCTGTGGGTCACTAAATTTTTGCTTATATTCTCACTTTTTGAAATAAAGACAAGCTAATGATATCCTTGCATAGAGTTTTTTACTATTAGGAAGTATATATTCTCTTCATGATAGCGAAAGAGGTGGCTAAATTATAATGCCCCGAAAATTTTCATAGAATATAATTTAATTTTGATGCTATATTTTAATGTTTTGAAAGTTAGGGACTAAAATGATATGTAATAATTTTAATTTTATTTGGATCATATATTTAGATTTTTGACTGAGTATGATAAGTATATGAATATTAGGCTCGCTGGATAGGTCGTAATTAATTATGCACCTTAGATTCGAGAAAAAGTTAATTTGGATTTATGGAGCTCAAGTTATCGAAGTCAAAAGAATTAGTCTTAAATTATATTTTATATTAAATAAATTTAAATGTTGCGCGAGTGACGTGTAAATTTGATAAGATATTAATTTGTTTTAAGGTTTGATTTTATAATTCATGTATGGTAGTTTGTTGAAATGGTTAAGTGGTAGTTTGATTATCATCTTTATATTTTAGTGAAAATTTCCTAGCTTGCGAAGTGTCCCACTAGAAGGGTGGTTGAGATATATTACATTCATTATATAGACGTGTGCATGTAATCTACCATTTTCTACACCCTCATCCCATACGACAAGGCACCAACTCTTATATAATTGTTTATGTATATAGTACATCACATGATAGAATAGACACAAAATATATATACAAGCACGACACAAGAACAGTGGTAGAAAAAGAAATTTTTGGAAAGTGATTTTTTGTTGTCTTTCAAAATTTAAGCAAGTTTAACAAGGCAGGAAATGAGGTGCAATGACATATCTCGTTTAAACTATTTTTCTTTCACGTTGATGAAATTTTATACTTATGAAAGTTAAAGGCATGATATAATATGATATTCTATGTTATGATGATATGGTTATTTTAGTACAACTGATATGATATGATATAATATGAGCTCTTACCGGTTTCTAAAGATATGATGACGATATGATTTTACTTGACGCATGAATTAAGTATTTTATTCGGGATCGCACCAATATTTTTTTTTTGTCCTATTGAGTATTCTCATATACTCACCATTTTCCTACTCCACACAGGCTAGAATGGGGTCGTTGGTTGACGGGTGATGAAGTGCAGTTGTAGTGCCAGATGTTGGAATTAATAAAGCAAATTTGGTGTAACGTGCCTTGAATTTTAATTTTAGCAGTAATCTTAGTTTATTAAATTTTCTAGAAATTGTTCATTTATTTGAGACCTGGAACAAATTTACTTGACATTAAATCTCGTAATGGCTTGATAATTTTTAACTTGTTTAGATGGTTGTGTTTTCCTTGATATTTGTATTTTTGGTAGTATTCACGTCATATATAGAGAGATATATAAAGCAGTTTTTGGGAATTAATCTATTGTTTGCCATGCATGTCTATTAAATGTATTGTACTATCATGATTTTAAATGAGCAAATCTTGAGACACGTGAGGAAATATATTATGCCTTGGAAGTTGAGAATTCAATTGATGTGATTTAGCTACTGCATAGGTAAATATGACAAATAGAAATTTGTATGTACGTGTAAATTGATTTTGCCTCAAATTATTAATTTATAGATTGTTTTTATGTGACCATTCCAAATGTATACCTTTAGGATAAGTCATCAAAAATATTTCGATTTCCTTATTAAAATTATTATACAAGTATCTTTCTACAAAACTTTACGTAAATTTTCATTTCAAATTTATATAATTTTGAATATCCTTTTTGGTAACGAATCAAAGTTTAAATAAAATTTTGGGTCGTTACAATTTGGTATCAGAACCAGATTTAATTTTCTGTAGACTCGTATGTGTTTATTTCATAATGTGAAAAAAAAAATTGTGCACGTCACTGTTCACTTGTGAACAGTGCCAAAAATATAATAAAATAGTCATTTTATACACATGTGAAGAGACTAGTCACTGTACATCACAGTTCCCAAGAATTTTTTTAAAAAAAAAAATCACGTCACTGTTCATTGTGAACAGTACGTCCGTACTGTTCAAAAAAAAAAAA
>CAIGRB010106410.1:9951-24035 GCA_903798255.1 Fraxinus quadrangulata
CCAAGCAACATACATTTGTAATAGTTGCAACAGATTTCTTCACTAAGTGGGTAGAAGCGATACCTTTAAAAGAGATTACCCAGAAGAATGTCATAAATTATATCCGTGATCACATTATTTATAGATTTGGAATACTACAAACTCTAATGATGGATCACGGAACTTCTTTAAACGGAGATCAAGTGAAGGAATTTTTGAGCGAGTTTGGAATTAAGGTAATAAACTCCACACCTTATTACGCTCAATCCAATGGACAGAGAGAATCTTCTAATAAGATTCTAAAGAATATCATAAGAAAAAAGATAAATGAAAATGTCAGAAATTGGCATAAAATTTTAAATAAAGTTTTATGGACTTATAGGACGTCGCCACGTTCAAGTACCAAAGTAACTCCTTTTCAACTTACTTATGGACAAGAGGTTGTTTTGCCTATGGAAATTAATGTGCAATCGATTAGAATTGGTTTGTAAAACAACTTGAACGATGGCCAGTATACAGAATCACTAGCCCAACATTTATTGGAGTTGGATGAGTTAAGGTTGGATGTCCTAGATAGATTGCAGGTGCAGAAGCAAAAAATGGCTAAATCCTATAACAGAGAAGTCATAGCTAAGTCATCTAGCCAGGGCGATTTGGTTTGCAAAACGATACTTCCTTTGGATAATAAAGATCCAAAATATGGTAAATAGTCACCGAATTAGGAAGGACCATATAAAGTGAAACGTGTATTGCCTAATAGGGCTTACCATTTGGAAGATTTAGATGGCACGAAGCACGTGGGGTTTATCAATGGTAAATATAATATTTTTCTTCTATATGGAAAGATGAGCAAATATAATGGAAAGTCATTCATAAGCAAAGTCAAGATGCTGGGCGCATGCAAAGTCAAAATAAAGCAAGAACGAAGTACGTTCAATTAAAACATTTTATTATCAAAAATCCTCTACAAACTAAAAGATACGAGATGCAAATATTTTGCAAGCTACAGTTGGAAGCAAGTTAATCTTCTATGAAATACAAAAGAAAGGAAATTGTCCTTTGTTACTTTCTTAAATACATTGCCTTCCTAAATGCATCGCTGCAATAGTAGGCAAATGGTCAGATAAGCATTTTCAGCAAGCAATTATCCTCAAGAATTCCTTCTGGAGACCATAAATGGGAAAGGCACTGCGAAGACCTTCATTGACCGAAGAAATATTTCTTATATCTCTCATACTAAAAAAGATGAAGACAAATGGTGAAAGTCGATCATTTGAATGCTAAGTGATGGCAACAGATTGATTTTTTGGAGAATAAGGACGAAGACGATGAAAGTGTAACAAATGCACAGCTTTATAGAGGCTGGAAGGCAAGGGGACGGAATGTGAAAGGCCATATAAATGTATGGTTCCCAGTCATAGAGAAGACACTCAGAATTCCAAAAGGTTCAACACATGTAAAGACTCCACAAGGAAAACGTGTACGAATATGGTACAAGGTCAATAATTAAGTTTGAGAGTAAAACGACAATTATGTCATTCAAAAATCTATACAAAAGCCGTTACACATGTAATTAAAAATATTATTCCGTGGATAAAATGGAATGCCATTACAATTTAGCCAATAGTGGCTACCATAAATTAAGAGGACAAAGTATAAAATAAAATATCAATGTCCTAACTACAATTTGTCCCAAGAAGAGTGCATCTATTCTCTAAGCTTCTCCTAGTCGTCGTGCTGTTCAGAGGAAGTAGTAGATAGCTCAGTCATAAGCCCTTCACTGACCTCCACTCTCAAGTAACGCTCAAGCAAAGATTTGCTTCGTTCAACTTCTCGGAAAGCCGTACGTTGCTTGGCTTCTAACCTGGCTTTACAGTCATCTATTCTGGCTTGAAGTTCCTTCATTTCTGCAGCTACGCTCATAATCAAAGAATCCTCAACCATGACTTCAGAGGAAATTTCAGTTAGATCGCTATTAGCTTTCTCAATCTCTTGAAACAAAGATTCTTTCTCATTCACAACACGAATATATTGAGCTTTTTTGGTTTTCAATTCCACGTTTCTGGCCAGCAAAGAGCTTATCTCTGTATGAATAATCTTCAGAGTCAGCTTCAAATTAGATGAAATTCTAAGTGAAGGAAGCTCAAGTGCTTTAGTCATTTTGTCACTTAAAAGTTCGAACTTTTCCTTTGGCTAGAAGCGTTGGTATTGTTGATGTTCCTATCCATGAAAGATACATAATCAAGCGCGGACTGCTTGAGAATGTTCATATTTTCTTCTAAGAATGCAAAAAATAGGGCAGAGGGACGACTAGCTGAAAAGGAATGAGAAGAAGCATTGGCCTTCATTTGTTCCCAGGAAGTAAACAAGTCCTGAATAGAGCGTAGAATGGCGTCAGTACCATGTAAAAGAAAATGGAAATGGTTAGCATTTTCATTACAGAGAATGAAGTGAAAATAAGAGTTAAAACAAAGGTCACTTCATCATAAGACTTGGAAGGTTGGGGTATGTCACTGGCTGATCCGACTATTAGTGGGAACTTCCCTTTATCTGAGCAAGCAGGCTCTTCCACCATGGGCTGATCTATAGGAATCTTTGCAAAAATCAGTAATGGTGAGTCAAAGCCCAATAACATGAACAAGGGAAAATACAATGTGTATTACCTTCCGAATCAACACGTGGGGGGGTCATCGCCTTGAGAAGGTGGGGGGTTCTCCAATTGGCTGTACGAACGAAGAATCCTGGCCTGTGGGTTTTTCCTTAGATAAAGTCCCTTTTTTAGGCTACTTAGACGAAGAAGCTTTAGTGGAAAGCGATGGAATAGGGACAGGCAAAGGCGGAGTCTTCGAATGAGAAGTGGAGCTCCTCTGAAACATTAAGGTAAAATATTAACGTGTGAAAGATTTTTCATTAACATATGGAAGATTTTCATAGATAAGCAAACTCAAATACCTTCCTCCTGACGATAAGAGGAGCATCATAATCATCATCATCATCGTCATCGGGGCAGACTTGGCAAAGCTAAAGCTAGCCGCTTACGGCTGGAGACACCCTTGGCTGTTCCAGTTGAGGCAGGTAGGGATTTCAGAGGAGAAAGAGGATTCCTGATAGATATAGGAGTTGCAGGAATGAGAGAAATAGGAGAAGCCCCTGGCCGCTCCAACAAATGGATGGCATGGTTAGCATCAGTTGCAAACCACCTACGCTTCACCGAAAGAGGATGAACAACAAAAGTGGGATTAAAAGGGGCTAAAGAGAAGCCAGTGGTCAAAAGAGTATTACGAGCTTCAATGGTTTGTGCTTCTGCTTTATTGATTGTATGAAATCACTCAGTTAGACTCTTTGAAAAACAAAGGGGAACAAGCCATGTTTGGCCAAAGTTGACGGGCGACAAATTGAAGAGCATAAATCTCAACCCCTGTTATATCATTGGTTCCAGTAAGGATATCATGAAACAACTTTTTCCCAGTTAAATATTGAACCCAAATGGGCAAAAGGGTGCTCACGTCATCAATGGTAGAAGGGAGATGTACATAAGCAGGAATTGAATGAGCAGGAAAAGGAAAAAAGATAGAGATGGAGTCCAACTTATGGAAGAACGTGAAAACTTCTCTACTAGACATCTTAACAGGGCTCAATTGGTTAATGATTAGCCTAATACAGCTAGCCAAACGAAGAGGAGCAGATGGAGCACCAACCTGGGGAAAATACACTCTCAACCACAATTGAGCAAGCTAAAGAAGGCCGTTGCCAGTAAGAGATGCGTCATTCTTTAATTGGAATTGAAAGGAAACCATGCCTCTATAAAAGGCGACAAAGAATAATGAACAGAGATTTAAAGACCTACCACATGCCAATTCATGCGCTATGAGTAAATAACTCATAGAAGGTTTCATGATTGGTACACAAAGAACGTATTTACAAAGCCAAACTTGAAGAAAGGCAACACGTTCAGCAGGGTTGGTTCAGCAGGAGAGTTGGTATATAGTTCTAGCATGCCCGAATAAGAATCAGTGAGTTTTTTTTTCAAATTTTGGGGCAGCGGAAACTAAAATGGCTGGAAAAATGGTGTCGTCCAAAGGTAGAAGATTAACTAAGGCTCCAACATCCCTTAGAGTGATGAACATCATAAATTGGGGGACGAAGAGCGATTTCTAATAAATCAGAAATCCCAGGACGATCAAAAATTACCTTAGTAGGGCCACGTCGTATCATACGTGCATGTCAAAAATGGAAAGTAGTATCAATTTTAGGCTAAGTACGAATACCTCTTTCACATATTGGTTTTAGTGGAAAAGGGTTCAAGAAATGAGGACCTTGAGTGCAAGGGAATAGCTGGCCCGTCGCTGTTTACCCAACTGAATCAGCTTCATTATATGATGGGCCCAAGTAGAACTCATGAAGGTCAGAGTTGGCTGGCGAAAGGAAGGACGAATTTACATATGGCATAGCAAGAAGCTCTTGGAAATCTTCGAAACTAAGGGAGTTGCCAGAAGAAGATTGTGAAGTTGTCATTTACTGCAAGTTTTTCTCGAAGGTTTTTTAGGAGTATAAGCTTTCATAGTGGAGAAGCAAGAAGATGAACGGTAATCTTTATAGAAGCGCAATGATGTAGAACATGGGTATAATGGCGTGAAGAAATGGCGTGTTTTTGGGTTTAATAGGTGTTCCATGATAATGCACATTTTTTTAGGGATATAGAAGGTCATTGCCAATCAAGATAATGATTGGATTCGCAGCCTTTCTCAGATTCTAAGTATCGCGGGAAAATATAAAGGATGAATATGACAGAAGATTAATAATTGAATATTAATTTTGCAATATTGAGGGGTAATTGTTGACATAGAAAAATAATAAGGCCCAATTAAATGGCCCATAGAATGAATCACAGCTAAAGAATTCAAAGGTTAGATCCAAACAAAATCATGTGGAAGCCCAAGATGGAGTTATGCAATGGAAACCCATCATCGCCTAAGCTTGATATATGCCCAAACAGTGGAGGCCAGTTGCCGCTCAAACTTGCAAGACGCCCAAGTGACAAAAAACCTCCGTCGCTCAAACATGTGAGACGCTCAAGATTTGGGCGAAGATAATGTATTATTATTATTATTTAAAGTAACAAACGATTTATTGAAACGGTTCATCCCAGATCCAAGAATTCCGGTTGTAAGCAGTTAAATAATGGGAGAAGTGACAACAGTTATAAACAGTTCATTGACAAGTCATCCATCATGAAGAAAGTTGGTAGTTATAGGGCGATAAGCAATTTCCAAACGATTTTTACAAGGAAAACTATCAAAAGGAGTATAAAAGAGAAAGAAGACATAGAAGGAAAGGATCCGATCAATCAACTCTCAAATAGAGAATTATGTAATTTCATTCCTTTATTTTTCTCGTCAAACCTTTCAATTTATTTGTGTGTTTGTGCCCCTTGGAGGCGTTTTGTTTCTTCTAAATTATACTCTTCATAAATAAAATACCCCTTGTAGGACTTTGTCTCGAGAGGTTTGTTTCTCAGACGATCGTCTGAACCTTCTTTTAATTGTTAGCGATTTCCGCGCGAAACAGGAAGGAATATTAATATTTAAAGCAAACTGTAGTTCTGCACTCCCAATTTCGACATCGTTTTATCTCTTTTAAGGGATTTTGTTGTGTGTTGCGTGTTTTCTATCTCAAGTGTATAATGTCATAAAAAATAGTAAAGTAGACCCATGAATATGAATATACATGCTAGGACTTGAAATTTTATCTAGTGATCACCTTTAATTCACATCAAGATTTATTACTTACTGTAGTATTCAATCAAATTCTTCTTAATTAATCAATTTACATTTCTCGAGTTCAAACTAATCATAGTCAACTAAGTCAATTGATCATATCTCTAATGGGATCTGAATAAGTTTTAGTGAAATGCATTAAATTTCTAAGAATTCACGTAACGATAGTGATAACCATGAAGACGTATCTCTACACTTTTTCCAAATTATTAAATTTTATTATATTGTTTAAATTTATAACTTACCTCTCGATTTGTTACAAATTCACATATAGTTGCATTATTGGCCAATTAATCTCAAAGCATTAAACTTTATAAAACAAATCAGCACAAAAAAATTCAAACTACTAGAATATAGAAAATTGAAATAAAATGTCACCCATAGATTACATTATTTTCTCTAACTGTGTTCATAATTAAATCTTGATGAAGGCAAGAATTAGATCTTGCACCAAAAATATTCCTCTTGAATCCCAAAATCTAGCAAACTTTTTTTACTCTTTGATCCCGAATTGCTATGTTTTCTCTCTATAATGGTGAGTCTATCCCTATAACTGTATGTCGAATAAAAGAGAATAATGAAAAGTGTATATATATAAATATAAAATAACTCTAAAAAGAGTCATCAAGCACGTCTCATGTAGAATTTGATTATAAATAGAAAATCAACAAAAGCTGGAATTTCTTCCAATTTAGTGCACTTTGGTCCTTCATATTAATTTCTTGTTCATCACAGGCCATTTTCTTTACATGGAAGGTCCTCAACTTCATGAGTATATTTGTCGGTCCCCAATTCATCAATTTTGTACATTTTCAATCAAATTTCATACAAGTGCATCTAAGTTGAGATTTTAACTACAATTAGCATAATTTCATAGAAGTGTAGAATGCATTCGATCAAAAAAATCTTGTATCTGACACCAGAATCTATTCAAATAATTAATCAAACCAACTTAGATAATAACCTATTTCCAACGAGTTGAATGGAGCAGATGTGCAATTTAACCCTTGTCAAGTATAAACGTTGACTAAAAGTATCACCACATATTATATAAACTATTGGTCCCATTTATATTCCACTTATGCTGCATAATATTGGAATTGGTGCAGTCAATTTAGAAGGAAAAAAAAAAGGCGGGCTGATTCTTGATCAAAGAGCGTTGAGCGTTGACAATTTTTACATTGTTCTAAATTTATATTCTAGATAGCACTTAGAGAACAAAAATGTTTTCAAATTTACTTAAAATTCTTTCGAATTTTTGGAGTCATGAGACAGGCTCAATTAAATCAAAGTTCGGTAAAATAAAGTTGTGTATGGTATCGATTGCCCTTTAATTTTAAGTGAATTGTTCTTAGAAATCTCATTCTCGGCCTATATAATATATATATGTCAATTTTGGTTTGTCCAGCTTCTTTTGTTTATGCTTAGAATTTCGTCTCAAAAAAATTTCATATTTTATAATAATATCTACGAACTAAAAACCTCCTTGATCTAAGCAAATAATACCATATAGTTAGAGAGAAGGTAAAATCCATCGTGAATCACTAAGGGGCGGTTCTCTTTGGCCGTTTTGGATCGTTTTCTGTTTTCGATTTTTCAAAACAGTGAAAACGCGTTCTCTTTCCTATTTTCGAAAACACGTTTTTGAAAACGAAAAAAAATTGTACACAAAACGATAAAATCATCGTTTTGGACGTTTTCAAGTTTTTCGTTGTTTTCAAGCCAATCCTACAAANAACAAAGAATATAGAGAAAGAGAGAGAGGGGATGAGAGAGAGAGAGAGAGAGAGAACACGTTTTCCTTTTTTTATTTTCGAAAACAATTTTTGAAAATGTAAAAAAGAACACATTTTTAACAATCTCAAAATACACCCCCAAAACACAAAACTCAAAATGAATTCAAAACTCAAAATAAAAAATTGAAACACAAAGAGAACGACCCCTAACTTTTTGTAAGTGGGACACTCATGACCTCAACTTACAATTCCCAACCTTTTTAAATTATAATAACCACATCCCAACCGCACAAAATGTTTATTTGAATCTTGAATGGAATTTTCATGAACGTGAAATTTACCTTATTCGGATTTTGAAATGGAAGTTAGTCCCCATTTAGTTTGTTTTGGAATAAAAGAATATTTTTTGCACAATTTTAACCTTTAGTCCAATATTATAACATGAGTGCCACGTGGTTATTTACTGTTCAAATAAACGTTTCTGCTTGACTGGAATTTGACGCAAAATTGAATAGTCTGGGACGTCAAATGACACGCGCCTAAAGAATACATTTATCCTAATTCTTGTTCATACCTTTGAACAATGTAAGAGTACGATGTTAGAGTCAGACCAAGAAATGGCAATATCCCACGTGTTTAAGGTGAGTTATGACTAACCTCTCTCTCTCTCTCTCCATATATATATATATATATTGAAGGAGAAACACAGCTCTCTTAAGAGACAGAATAGAGTTTACAAGAGTCCAACCAAAATAAGCCATGGATGAGTTCTTCGAATTATACAACTTTCATTGGGATATGGAATGCCCTAAGGAGGCTATTTTGGTGAATACAAGTGCTTTTGTTAGGTACATAAAACAACCCATTGGAGACCTTGCACCAAGGAGCCACGGCAATGGGCCGAATCATCAGAACGTAAACAAGAGGATGATTGAGTTCTTGAAGAAGACTTCTACCGGGATGAGGGTCGAGACAACTATTGAAACCGAGAGCAACAGAAGCCATAAGCATGTGATCAGTGAGAGAATGAGAAGAGAGAAGCACAAGCAAAGTTACTCAGCATTGCATAAGATGTTGCCCCTTGGAACTAAGGTGATCACATGTTTCTTCATTCTTTTCTTGTTTTTGTGTATATACTATACGTGTATGCACTCACATATTTCTATAGTACTTTTGGTGTTCTCGCCTCATTAACACTGAACTTGACATGATTAGTGTTATTCATTATTGTGTATCAAATGTGTTTAAGCGTTCACGTTCTTGTATCTAAGAAATGTGGAATATGGATTGCAGAGTGATAAGAACTCAATACTCCAGATGGCAGCCAAGAATATTGAGGAATTGCAGAAGAGCAAGGAGGAGTTGGAGAGGAGAAACAGTGAACTTGAGATGGTTTTGGCTAGAAAAGTTAATGAAAATAAGGTAGAAAAGGCTCTAATTAAATTAAAAGTAGCAAATCCATCATCAGGAATTGATTCTATGCTGGAGGTTCTTAGATGTTTGGAAAATACTGGATCCAAAATAAGAGCCATTCAATCAAAATTTACACAACATGAATATTCTGCATCACTAGATATTGAAACCAAGGTTCTCTCTCTCTCTCTCTCTCTCTCTCTCTCTCTCTCTCTCTCTCTCTCTCTCTCTCTCTCTCATATGATCTTTATATTTATTATGAGTTTGTTTTGATTAGAAGTTCTATGAAGAAATGGAAGCATTTGTTCCACAACATTAAATGGGGATGGCATCGTCCGTCCCTACCCCATCAGAGATATCCAAAGAGTGGAGCCTTGGAGCAAGATGTAGATTAAAAAATCTCCATTTACTGCCACGCCCGTTTACTTATTTAATTCATGCTTATCTTCCATTTTTTCAAAATACTTTTTTCTACGTACTCATTTTTTATAACACATTTATATAAGAAAATATTCTACGCTTAAATTCAAAACTTTTTTTACTTTTTAACTACACATTCTTCGAAAATTTACTNTATATATATATATATTGAAGGAGAAACACAGCTCTCTTAAGAGACAGAATAGAGTTTACAAGAGTCCAACCAAAATAAGCCATGGATGAGTTCTTCGAATTATACAACTTTCATTGGGATATGGAATGCCCTAAGGAGGCTATTTTGGTGAATACAAGTGCTTTTGTTAGGTACATAAAACAACCCATTGGAGACCTTGCACCAAGGAGCCACGGCAATGGGCCGAATCATCAGAACGTAAACAAGAGGATGATTGAGTTCTTGAAGAAGACTTCTACCGGGATGAGGGTCGAGACAACTATTGAAACCGAGAGCAACAGAAGCCATAAGCATGTGATCAGTGAGAGAATGAGAAGAGAGAAGCACAAGCAAAGTTACTCAGCATTGCATAAGATGTTGCCCCTTGGAACTAAGGTGATCACATGTTTCTTCATTCTTTTCTTGTTTTTGTGTATATACTATACGTGTATGCACTCACATATTTCTATAGTACTTTTGGTGTTCTCGCCTCATTAACACTGAACTTGACATGATTAGTGTTATTCATTATTGTGTATCAAATGTGTTTAAGCGTTCACGTTCTTGTATCTAAGAAATGTGGAATATGGATTGCAGAGTGATAAGAACTCAATACTCCAGATGGCAGCCAAGAATATTGAGGAATTGCAGAAGAGCAAGGAGGAGTTGGAGAGGAGAAACAGTGAACTTGAGATGGTTTTGGCTAGAAAAGTTAATGAAAATAAGGTAGAAAAGGCTCTAATTAAATTAAAAGTAGCAAATCCATCATCAGGAATTGATTCTATGCTGGAGGTTCTTAGATGTTTGGAAAATACTGGATCCAAAATAAGAGCCATTCAATCAAAATTTACACAACATGAATATTCTGCATCACTAGATATTGAAACCAAGGTTCTCTCTCTCTCTCTCTCTCTCTCTCTCTCTCTCTCTCTCTCTCTCTCTCTCTCTCTCTCTCATATGATCTTTATATTTATTATGAGTTTGTTTTGATTAGAAGTTCTATGAAGAAATGGAAGCATTTGTTCCACAACATTAAATGGGGATGGCATCGTCCGTCCCTACCCCATCAGAGATATCCAAAGAGTGGAGCCTTGGAGCAAGATGTAGATTAAAAAATCTCCATTTACTGCCACGCCCGTTTACTTATTTAATTCATGCTTATCTTCCATTTTTTCAAAATACTTTTTTCTACGTACTCATTTTTTATAACACATTTATATAAGAAAATATTCTACGCTTAAATTCAAAACTTTTTTTACTTTTTAACTACACATTCTTCGAAAATTTACTATTCAAAACAATGTTTTTTAAAAAAATACGACCAAACATGGGCTTATTTATATTTTGCACACACAAAAAGTTATAAAAAAATAAGTGGAGGCGCCGCCCTGAAATTCCGTGTCCCAACTCTTTTTTTTATTAATTAAATTGTATTTAAAATAAAAATAATAAAGTAAATAGATAAACTATATAGTAAGTAGTAATATTTTAATTCCTATTTCATCCCCAGTCTGCCTTGCGAAAATCCTCAATATTTTTTTATTGCATTTTCTGTTGTCAAATAGCGAACACCAGATTACGTGGTATAATGGTATATTACTTATTGGTTTTTTATTTGAATATTTTTTTATAGATAAGAGCAGCAGATGTAGAAAAGGCAGTACAAAGAACTTTATTTGAAGTTGAAGGGAAATTTCAGTCTCAGTTCCAAGGGAAAGAACGCTGATTTGGGTACCAATCTTGACCACTCGATTTGTCAATGCGTAGAAAAACATTTAAGAAGTCCTCTGTAATTTGATTACTAGTATTAGTTGTGAAATCCTTATGTATTCTTAGATTAATTGATATTGCATTCTCAATGCCTGTGATTATCACGTCTATCTTGATTAGTTGCATTTATATTTACTATTGAATTATTATAATTATTGTAGTCGTGACTAACTATATTGATTGCAGTGGAATGTACATTGAACGCTATAAACGATCAACTCGCCAATTAAAATTAATTATTGTAGACAAATAATTAAATAAAACTTGTAATAAGTTCTATGATTATTTATTTTATAATATGATATAATATCATAACTCATCTCTTTATGTAAATTCCCTTAGACTTGTTTGGTTTTGAAGACATTTATTCTTTTTATATTAAAGTAAAATTGAATTAATTTAGTTTGATAAATAGCCAAACGGAGAATTTGGAATTTGACTGTTTAATGGAATCAATTGACGAGATTTTAATTTGTTTAGTAGAATAATTATCCTTTCATGGTTTTCAAAAGATTAGAAGTCAAAAAAACTTTTCCTAATTCTACACTTCACTATAAAAAATAAATGCATCCCTTACACGTTTATATGATGTAAATCCCACTACAAATTAATTTAATCATATTAATTTATATGATGTAAATCCCACTATATATATATAAACATGTGTGTACATGAATGTGTCTGTATACATATATGTGCGCTCGCGTGCATATATATATTGAGTCATGTTATGGTAACATAATTCTAATCAAATCCAGGTATCATCTCGCTGCAGCCATCTCAAATTCTGGTCCGCAATCCTCTTCAAGGGTGTTTGAAATTGCTCTGGAGTTTAGACATCCCAAGCAAGACAAAAATTTCATATGTAAGGCGTTGTAAAAATTCTGCCGACATAGTTCAATCCATGGCGGAGACATTCCAATTGAGCCTTTGTGTAATAGATGCGCGCTGGAGATGGAAAAAAACCTTCCACACTCTGGTCCGGTGTGAACCTTATGATGCTATTTGGCGTGAAATTAAATTTGCTGATATGGTTGAGCTTTGAAGAAGGTAAGATTAGGGAATCGCTGCTATGGGCAAGGAAAGATTTGTCCAGGGAGATGGACTTGTTTGAAGGTGATATGGAGACGTTGGAATGATCGAAATGCTCATTACATTGGGATGCTGCTGGTGGTCATTTAATATCGGAATGCTCGGAGAAGGGTGGAGGGGATAGACGGTAGGCAGAGGGCTGGTGGTGATATTGGTTCACGGAGCAGGGTCCTCGCCAGGTACTTTAAAATTGAAATGTGGATGCTGCTGTCCAAAAGGGCCACAGATTCTACGGAGTTGGAATCATATACAGACGAGAAAGGCAAATGGTCAAGCCTGCTGCAAAATCCAATGTTTCTCCCTCAGTAGTTCTATGCAAGGCGATATGGGAAGGCTTGAAATTTGCTATAGAACAAGGGGCATAAAAAATAGGCCAGGGCACAACAGACGATCTTGGCATGTCAAAATGCTGGTTTAGTACCATTGGTAGTAGCCTGTCTCACTTGGTGGTCTTGAAACTAGTTGTGCATTGATGTCAAAATATCACGACCAAATAATGCTAGTAATACATGAACTTGATTAACTAAATATCAAGGGCAAAACTATGCAATTCAAAACCAGCTTATAAATATCATTAAACAAGATGCTAAAACAATCTATCCGATAGCTTCATATTAAAGGCAGGTTCGACTGTTTACGCCTCAATTGAAAATTCTAGCGCACAAAGGACATTAAATAACCAAGAAACAGAACATAGGAAATTCTCAGAAACAGTATTTTGTTGTGTTGCTGAGACGAATGAGAATTCTCACTTGAGAGGAATGAACCTTGAAGAGTGGGTGGCACCAATACCAGGTCTACCGTGCTTAACGGGCTTGTATGAGATTGAGAACTCGGCGAGATAGTGGCTGATCATTTCGGGCTTGATTTCAACTGTATTGAAGGTCTTGCCATTGTAAACTCCAATGACACTTCCTATCATCTCAGGGACAATGATCATATTTCGCAGGTGAGTTTTGACAATCTCAGGCTTCTCACCAGGTGGGGCCTCACGTTTCTGAATTAAAGAATCATATGTATGAGAAACATTAAGCAAACATGGTTTGTTACTCAGTATTGAAAAACATTAAAAATTGTCACAAGATTGCTACTAGAAACTTGACTGGCAATAATGAAAAAAAAAATGATTCTGAAAAGTTACTACACTCCACAGAGGCTGGTGTAATCTAACTTCGCAGAATGCTTAAGCTAATGAAATGAGTTGATAAGATTTACATGAATATCCAGGATTCACATTCAGGTTATATAACTTGGCACTTGTACAGATACAAACATGGTTTGTTACTCAGTATTGAAAAACATTAAAAATTGTCACAAGATTGCTACTAGAAACTTGACTGGCAATAATGAAAAAAAAAATGATTCTGAAAAGTTACTACACTCCACAGAGGCTGGTGTAATCTAACTTCGCAGAATGCTTAAGCTAATGAAATGAGTTGATAAGATTTACATGAATATCCAGGATTCACATTCAGGTTATATAACTTGGCACTTGTACAGATACAAACATGGTTTGTTACTCAGTATTGAAAAACATTAAAAATTGTCACAAGATTGCTACTAGAAACTTGACTGGCAATAATGAAAAAAAAAATGATTCTGAAAAGTTACTACACTCCACAGAGGCTGGTGTAATCTAACTTCGCAGAATGCTTAAGCTAATGAAATGAGTTGATAAGATTTACATGAATATCCAGGATTCACATTCAGGTTATATAACTTGGC
>CAIGRB010106410.1:27142-38813 GCA_903798255.1 Fraxinus quadrangulata
CCCCCCCCCCCCCCTTCGTAACTAGCTTCCCCTGCTCAATAGAATTTGTTACCCTCTTCCGCCTTTTTGATAAGGGGCCTATCAATTATCCCTCCCAATTTAGCCACCTTGTCTACAAGGTGGAAGGAAGGAAATTGTTGATTAATGAGATCGAAAGACTCCCAGGTTGTCTCCAAGGGTAGTAACCTGAACCATTTAATAAACACCTCCATCATGTCTTCATTGCCCACGGGTGCAGCACGCTTCCCAACACAGTTGCTGGTTCCACTTAACTCCCAATCGACCCCCAAATGTTGTGGTAAAGGAGAAAGCACATGGAATTTTCCTATAGCCTTTTGGAGTTTCGAGACATGAAAAATAGGATCAATTTGGGATTCCGAGGGTAGTTTCAACCTGTAAGCTACTGGTCCCACCTTTGCTAGCATTTCAGATGGAATTTTCCTATAGCCTTTCGGAGTTTCTCGTTAAAACGATGTGCCAATGATTTACGATGGTAGGGACGCATTTTAAGATAGACTAACTCCCCAGTGTCAAACTCTATAGCCCTTATATGTTGGTCAGCTATGGCTTTCATCTTTTACTGAGCTATTTGTAAGTGTATCTTCAATTCCTTCAATACTTGGTCCCGTTCCAGCAACTGATGATCCAGTGAAGATACAGCTGTGGATCCTTTTTCAAAACGGATGAAAGGAGGTGGATCCCGTACATATAATACCCGGAATGGGGTTAACTGAACAAACACATGGAATGAGGTGTTGTAAGAGAGTTCAGCCCACGAGAGAAAACGAAACCACTCTTTAGGTCTACTCGAAGTGAAGCAACGTAGATATGTCTCAATACCCCTATTTACTAGCTCTGTTTGACTGTCTGTTTTTCGGTGATATGTCCAACTAAGCCTCAGTTTAGTGTCTTGCAACCAGAAAAGTTCGCTCCAAAAATTGCTAACAAATACCTTGTCACGATCAGAGATTATCGAGTGTGGCATACCTTGCAATCAGACTATTTTCTTAATAAAAACTATAGCCATATACGGAGCTGAGAATGGATGTTTAAGGCCCATAAAGTGGTCGTACTTGCTTTAGTGACCACAACTACCAAGATTGAATCAAACCCTCTAACTTCGGCAACCCCTCAATAAAATCCATGGATATATCGTCCTAAACTTTCTCCAACACAAGTAACGGTTGAAGAAACCTTGCAGGTGCGAGAGTCGAATACTTAATTTGTTCACAGGTTGCACAAGCTACTACATAAGTTCGAATTCCTTCCTATCCCGCCAATAGAATATTTCGTCCACCCTCTTATATGTTTTAAGAAAGCCCCCATGGCCCCCTATTTTGCTATCGTGGCTCTCTTGCAATGCTAACAACACAAACGAATAATCCTTGGGTAATGCACTAAAGCAAACCCGGGGCACGACGTCGGGTCCTTCCGTAATGTTGTGAGAATCTGGCTTAATCCTGGGCCCTCTTCTACTGCTTTCAACAATTCCTCCTGTTGTAGAACATATGACATACTTAGTGTAGTCAGGGTTGTTGCTATTTTAAAGCGGGATAAGGCGCCAGCTGCCTTATTTTCCAACCCCGGCTTGTAGTCGATGTCAAAATCAAACCCAAGCAGCTTGGTCAACCACTTCTGATATTCTATATTCACCAGCCGCTGCTCCAACAAGAATTTGAGGCTCTTTTGATCAATCTTGACTATGAATTGCCTTCCAATTAAATAGTGCCTCCACTTTTGCATGGCCGATACAATTGCCATCAACTCCCTCTCATAAATGGACTTGTTATGGGCTCGCAGTGGAAGAGCTTGGCTGAAATAAGCAGTGGGTCTCTGATGTTGCATCAAGACTGTCCCCAAATCATGTCCGGATGCATCGGTTTCAATCACAAACGGCTTTGAAAGACCTGGAAGTCCTAACACTGGGACCGTAGCCATAGCCTCCTTTAAACGTGCAAAGACACCATCTACCTCGTCCGTCCACCCAAAATTGTCTTTCTTTAGCTGTTGCGTTAGTGGCCACGCTATCTTCCCATAGGATTCTATGAACATCCTATAATACTCAGTTAGACTAAGGAATCCTCGCACGTTAAGCGATCTGGGTCGTGGCCACACTATCATTGCAACCACTTTGGATGTATCAATAGCTACCCCTTTTTCTGAAATTATGTGGCCGGGGTACTCTAGTTCTGACTAACCAAAGAAGCATTTCTTTTTGTTTGCGAATAGATTGTTATCCACTAACTGTTGCAATACCCAACTCAAATGCTCCCGATGTTCCTCCACAGTTCTATTATAAACTAAAATGTTATCGAAGAAGACTAAAACAAATCTTCAGAGTTGCTTCCTAAATATATCGTTCATCAATGACTGGAAGGTTGCGGGTGTAATTTTTAGGTCGAACGGCATGACTATGAATTCGTAGTGGCCTCATGAGTTCGAAATGTCGTTTTTGGGATATCTCCAGTCTTCACCCTGATCTGATGATACCCGGATTTCATATCGATTTTTGAAAAAATGGTCGACACATGTAGCTCGTCCAACAACTCATTGATGGTTGGGATTGGAAATTTATCTGAAATGGTTATTTTGTTCACTTCCCCGATAGTCCATGCAGAACCTCCAACTCTCATCTTCTTTCTTTACCAGAAGCACTGGACTTGAAAATAGGCTCGTGCTATGCTGAATGACTCATGCGGCCAGCATTTCCTGTACTAACTTCTCGATCTCATTTTCGTGAAAGTGCGGGTATCCATACGGTCTCACGCTAAGAGGGTCTGCTCCTGGTTGTAAGTTGATTGCATGGTTATGTTCCTGTTGAAAAGGCAACTGGCTACTATTCTCGAACATTGTGGAAAATCCCTTCAGCACATCCACAATGATCTGGAGTTGCTTGATGATCCTCTTTCGGTCCCAGCAGTGATTTGTCCCAATTCCAGTAATAGCCCTTGCCCTTGCTCCCTGAACGCTTTTAATATGGTTTTTAATGAGACTGATGTTTTACTGAGACTTGGGTCCCCTTGGAGAGTCACTGTGGTTCCCGCCGTATTGAAAGTCATCATCAAAGTATTCTAGACCACTTGCATCTTCCCTAATTTCTACAACCATTGCATCCCTAATATCACATCTGAGCTTCCTAACTCTAAGGGTAAGAAATCTTCCACCACTGACATGCTTTGTAACTTCAGGGATATCTGTTTACATATTCCTTCCCCTTTAATTGTAAGGTCTGTGCCCATAATCACCCCATACCCCGAAGTAACCGATAGAGGAAAACCTAGCCATTGGACAATGTTAGCACTAATGAAATTATAGATATTCCACTGTCAATAAGGACCACTACTTCCTGTTGGCCTGTCCACTCTTTTAACTTTATAGTTCCCAACGTAGTGAGTCTTACAACGGAGTTAATAGATAGCTCAACAGCCTGATTCGCCTCTCCCACTTCCATTTCGTCACCCCTAGTCTCAACTAAGTTTCCCTCGTCGCTGGCTGTGCCCTCGAATGGCGACGTCTCCTCCATTTCTCGAATTACAAGGACTTGGAGCTCCTTGTTCTTACACTGGTGGCCTACCGTGAACTTATCATCACAATGGTAGCACAAGCCCCTTTAACGCTTCATCTGTATATCCGCATTCGTGAATCGCTTGAAGGAAATGGTTTGCTTTTGGAATAATCTAAGGCCTGCTATACGAGTTGGGGTTATATTAAGGGGAATATTGGATTTAAAAGTTAGGTTAAGGCTTTGAGATAGGTTTTGATTAGGGAAAGCACTACTTTTGGGTTTTTGTGGGCCTGGGCTCCATTGGCCCACTTCGGTAACCCAATTCCTTTCCTCCATCATCTGGGCTATTTCCATCATTTGATCTAACCCAACTGGCCTATGCAATTGGATCTCTGCCCTCAACTCCAGCTTCAACCCATTCATGAAACACCCTTCCAATACCTCATCTGATAAGTCGTTTAGTGGTGCCACCAACGTTTCCAACTGCCGACGATAATCCCTAACTGTGGTCACTTGTCGGACTGCCAGAAATTGGGCACACAGCGTCCCTTCCTATGAGGCCCTAAAGCAACACAACAGCCTCTCCTTCATCTCTTCCCAATTCAGAATTGGCCGTTGTCCCTCCTTCCATTGAAAGCACACTAATGCCTCTCCTTCTAAATACAACAGTAGCATCTATCTTCTCCTCTTCTGTCATCCTATTGACCTCGAAATACCTTTCCACCCTGAAAATCCACCCATCAAGTTTAATCCCATCAAACACCAACATATCCAGCTTTCTTATACGTGATTCTCCCCTCCAATTTCCTATGGTGCCATCTCTCTCATACTGAGTTTCAGTTGGCCTAGGAGGGCGGGCCCAGATTCTGCTAACAACGCCGGTTCATTCTCTGTAGCCATTTTCTTTTCCTTGTGCTTTCTCTTCTCACTTGCCTAGTTCTGCGGTAGAATATCCATCTTTTCCATCATGCCTGTATGCATTGAATGGAACTCCGATCGTAATGCGTCTAACTGAATTTGAAGCTCTTGATGATTACTGTCCACATTTTGCTCCAACACATTTATTCGATCTGCTAGCCTCATGTTTCTGTTGGTGCTCTGATACCAAGATGATAGATCTAATTAGACAAAGAAGAATGGAAAAGAACACATGACTGATTTGTATTAATGGAATGAAAGATTACAACTGAAAATGGAAATCATAAGAGGCCATTCGAGAGGGCCATACTCTCCTACAACTACTCTACTTACAGTATTTTCTTCATACCCAGACTACTTGCCATTATTCTATTTATAACCCCCTCTCGTAACTAACTTCCCCTACTCTGCTCAACAGAATTTATTACCCTCTTCCGCCCTTTTGATCCTTCTAGAATATGTGTATTTGATTGGGGCCCTATCAAAACCCTAATAATTTTCTTCAATTTTTTCTCTCTATATCATTTCACTAATCTCTTTCCATATTCATCACTTCTCTCTTCTCACCTTATCGCAGATCATTACTAGAGAAATCGTCGGCATAGCGACGCTCACGATGTCGTTGCGAAGTACTGCACTATTGTCCCTCTGCCATTCCTGACCTTCTTGCCACAGTAGATCACACACATCAGGCTGCCACCATCGGTGCTGTTATTAGCCTCAAAGATTGGCGTTTACAAACAGCCCCGATCCACGGATCATATATCGAAGAAGCCATTGGACTTAATTGTCAAAATCGCCCAGCCAACCACACACGATGGACTGTAATTCATGTCAATAGCATTTCGACCACTGATAATTTCCACTTGGTGTTGAGATCTTGGTTTTTGTTGTTGTTGGATTAGTGGTGGCAGTGGTGGTTCCGTGTGTTTGGTGTTGTTGGGGGGTTTTGGGGTGGTGAGTTGGAGCTCATAAACAACTGTATTGGTGTTGGTGGCGTCGTCGTCGTTGCCTTCCAGATGGTGGTGAAGTAGTGGTGGTTTTTTCTGGTGGATGTTAGTTTGTTTGAGATGTTGGTCATGGTGTGGTGGTGGATTTGGCGACAGTGGTGTTGGCAGCGGTACAAGACAGTGGTCATAAGTTATTTGATTGATTGTGACCAATAAATTGATTAATGTGCGATCAATAAAATAGTTAACTTGTGACCAATATGTGACCTAAAAAGTTGTTAAGTTGTGACCAATAATTTTATAATTTATGCTAAAAATTATTTATGACTAGTTAATTAGATATTTTATGACCATGAAATAAACTGTGACTTATAGAATTTGTGATTCGTATTCAAAAAATATTATGTGACCTATCAATTCAATAAATTTGTGATCGAAAAAGTTGTCTTATAAAATTTGTGATATATGATTGTGACGTTTATAACAGTGATTAATATATAAATGTGACCATAATTTATATAATATTGTAATATATGTACTTAATAAATATATATTTAATTAATTATTTAATAAATAAAATTTAATTAATATCTGATTTTTGAAATAATAAACTTTGTTTCTTAATTTTGAAATGTGTTATATTTAGTCTCTTAATTATGAATTTTCCCTAACTTTCTTAAAAAATTAGGATTTAAAAAATCTAGAGATATTCAAAGTAGAACTTTTGAAACTCTAAAAATATTAATGTATTCAATTGAACTTTCATAAACTTTTAAAAAATCTTTACAAATCACAGTATATTCAATTATAAATCTTTAAAATTCTCTATAAATTTTAGAGTATTCCAATTTTAATGACTTTTAAAAAGACTTTTATAAAAATCTCTAAAGTACTTTTAAGCAGAAAGTGTTAAAATAAAATCTCAAAATTTATCTCTATTTTTATGAAAAATTGAATTGTAACTAAAGATTTCATAACTTTTATGAAAAAATCTATTTATAATTAAAATTATAAGATTTTATATTAAAAAGATTAATTTAAAATTAAATTTAAACATATTAATTTCTTGTTTACTCTTAAGGATACATCATATTTATAATACATCATATTAAATTATTTATTTATTTTTTATGAAAGAGTAATGTAATAAATATAAATATTTTTAAAATATTTTTTATTACATGGGAGGTGGAAGGGAATTAAGGGAATCACTATGTGAGAATTTCAAATGGTTGTTCTAAACTCACGTGGATCCTCTTTTCAATGTAAGTTTTTTGAATTCTACAAAAGCTTGTAAAAGTTTTTAAATTAAAATCTATAGAAGTCTGAAACATTTCGATTAATTCCATTCAAATTCATAAAAACAATATAGAACTTCACAAAAATCATCACTTAAAAAATGTCCATAAAAGTTTTCATGAGTCTCGATTAAATATACCCCCCAAGAATAACATTTCATAACTAACAATCTTGCAAATTAGTTTCAAACATCAAGTGAAAAATAAAATATATAAACATATAAACATATAGATAGTATATCAATAATATAGTCTATTTTTTGATAAATATAATTCAAACTAGATCCCCAAGAAAACAAAATTCTACCATTTATATCCCTCCATCTACAATCAAACAATATCTTTTTCTCTCTAGAATCTCTGATTTCCAAAATTCTCTCATAATCACTATAATTTTTCCTAAAAATCTTCGATTTGGGGCCACAACATTCTTGTTCAACGTATGACAGTCACAATTCAAATGAGAAACTCATGAAGTTCGTTTAGTTAAAGAAAATAAAGCCGCTATTTTCAGAAATCTGACTTTTCCAAAGAGCATACAATAAATCCGTGATCAGATTTTGAAGGTACGCATGCATCAAGCTCAGAATACAATTGATTTATAAGCAATTTTGAGTTGTTGGGGGAGATATATAAGTAGTTTGGTTCATCTTGGTGGAACGCACACAAAATAGGCATTGGATGAAAGATGACGACGAGGAGATCGAATATATTCAGTATAGTTATTGTCAAGCCCACTAAACATTATACTCATTGTGAAGACGACGACCCAAAGAATATTTTTGTTCTCTTGTGCACCATTGATTTATAATCTAATCATTGAAAGTTTTTTAGATGATAAATCATTTAATTTGGTGTATTTTTGTGTTGAACGGGGTTTTTGTATTTCATAATTCATAATATTTGAACAAGTTTCTGTATTTCATAAAATCTTATCATGAATGTAACCTATTGACGGTGTGTTTTATGCTGTATGTGGCTAGATTTTGTTTAACAGTGAATGTTTGTGATCAAATATGTGTAAGACGTTGTTGTTTGTGACCATGTATGTGTTATCTGTGATCAACTGTGATCAAATTTGTCACCTAACCACAACCACGCAGATCTATACCAAAAGCATTGCTGTCACCTCATCACCACCACCACCACGACGTAGATCTATGCATCTATCACACCACCACCATGCAAACCTATACACCCACTTGCACTATCACCACCACCCGCATTACCACTACAACACCACCACCCACAAAGTTTGTACACGGTAAACCCAACACCATACAGTCATCCAGATTTGAAATTCATTAACGACAATTCTATCATATAGCAAGCTCCAGATTTGAAATTCATTAACTAGTGCCAATGTGTATGTGTGTGTGTGGGAGAGAGAGAGAGAGAGAGAGAGAGAGAGAGAGAGAGATTAACATAAAAAGTGGATTCTGCATAGTATGACACTAACTTGCGTCGCCATGTGAAGAAAAAATATTTTATGATTTGTATGCTTTAGAGTGTGTTTGAGTCATATTATTTTGAAAGAATGTATTTTGAAATAATAGATTGATAGAGAATATGTGGTTGAAAAAGGAGAAAAAGTTATTGATGTGGTGGAAAATATTATTTTATTGAAAAATGTGTGGTTGAAATGAGTAGAAAAATGAAAATGAAAATTTTAATATAGCTCAAACATGGACTTAGTAATATATTGAAAAATGAAAAATTATAGAGAGAGAGAGAGAGTTTCATTTATAAATGTTGAGAGAGATGTGTTTTATATTTGGAAATAGAGAGAGTTTTTTGCAAGTGGTGGAGGTGGGGTCGGAGGTGGTTGGGATGGGGTAAGGGTGATATATATATATAAAAGAGATAATTAGGACCTAGTTATTGAAAAAAAAAACTATTAAAATTTGATATTTGAAATTGAAACTTTAGATGTGGGGTTGGTGGTAATTTTTCCTAATGTTTTTAACCATTCTGTGTATTGAACCTAAAAAAAAAAAGAAAAAAGAGAAGCGTTAATAGTCGAAAACTACAATAGAGAAAGAATCCATGTTGAATTGGTTATAAAAATAAATAAATATATTTTATAATTTCGAGAAAAATAAGTTAATTTTCAATTTAATTAATATACATTGGCATAAACACTGGTTAAAACTTGGCTTTATTTAATTTTCATTATGTTCATTTCTAATGTCAATATAAAATGAGATTAAAAAGTAAATAAAAGTTTTAAATTCACGTGTAAAATTATTATATTGGGAGAATGGGTGATTGTAAATGAATTTGCAAATAATGGGGTGGTTCAAACATGAGCTAAATCTTGTTTCTAATTTCAATAGTCAAAGTCGATCACAGGTTAACTGGATTTGGCAGTTGAACGGGATCATTAGCTAGATTTTTCCCGATTGTTTTAAGTATTAAGATTGGTTTTTGGTCTTCGGTCTGGTCTGACTTTGATAATATATTTTCTCAGGATTAATTACACAACTATGTAATATATGGGAGTCCACGTAATATATGTATATTGTGATTTAATTTTTTGAACATGTATGTAATGTTTCATAGTGAAATTTGGAAAACTCTATATTTAATAAGTTATTATTATTGTAACTTAAACTATATTAATTTTCTTTTAAACCATGTTGTATTTTCTGTAAATATTTGATATTGCAACTTACATTATGTGTTACTACTACAATTATTTATTTATTTATAAAATTGGAATCTATAAACCCTACACCATCACCCACCTCGATTGATGTCAATCGTCATCACCATTTTCAAATAGCAGTTAATTTAAAATTGAAATCATATTAAGCCTTTGTTTGACATCCATTTCTTTTTCATTCTCATTCTCATTCTTTTTTTTTTTTTTTTTTTTTTTTTTTTTAATATAAAACACAAATAAAAAAAANTTCGCTTTACTTTTTAACCACACATTCTTCCACCAATCACTATTCTAAATCAAATTTTTCTAAAAACAAATGGGTGTCAAACAAGGACTAAGTGTTATTGTTGTTACAATGTATGTAATGTTTTCAAAAATTTGCAAATTAAAATTATTACGTCACCGTCTCACCATATCCATCAATAGTCACCCCCATCAACATGAGAAAATTAAATACACTACTATTATCGTGTATAACTTATTTTTTTAATAGTATTATGAATTATTAACCCATGCATTATCACCCACCACCATCAACGTCACCTCCTCCATCATCACCCACCACCTTCAAAACCTTAAATCACCACAAACACCAGTAAATCTACATCATCGCACCACAAATCTCCACAAACCATCACAAAACACCACCACCGATCACAGCCATCTATGCCTTCCAAGTCACAAAAATAAAAATTGCAGAAGCAAATTTCGACGGTTTCAAATCTAGTTTCATACTGCAAATGGTGTAGCATTGCGGTTTCAACTCCGACACCTATTATTCATTGTTACTGATGTCTATTCGAGTCGTAATTCTCAATGTTTATCTTGTTACCTTCAAAAGAACCCATATCTTAGATTGTTGAATTAATCCAAAAAAAAAAGAGGTTGAATTTCATATAACAATCTATGAATATAATAAATAAAAAATAATAATATTCAACATGGTACCATGCAGGGTGTGTTCGATGATAGTGGTTAATTGATAGAGTGTGTGGGGGTCGAGGGAGGAAAGGTTAGTTGGATTATTTTAGGGGTTTTTCATGTAGTGATACGTGATTTTCAAAAATATTTTACAAAAACTTGATTTTGAACTTTTATGAATAATTGTTAAGATTTAAGATTCCATCTTAAAATATCAATTTTATTAAGATGAGTAACACAATCCTTTATAAGCTGACATATGTTTACATCTTTATTCGGTATGTGATTCTATCCCTTAATATGCCTCCACAAGATGGTGGCTCGTTTGAGCAAATCAATTTTGAAATCCGTGTGCTCAATTTTGTTTGAATCTTAATCGGATCGAATTGCTCATTGGAGTTTAATGGGCTTTAATACCATGTTAAGATTTGGGGTTCCATCTTAAAAGATCAACCTTATTAAGAGGAGCAATACAATTCTTTATAAGTTGGCTTATGTTTATATCTTTATTCGACGTGGAATTCTATCACTTAACAATAACAACTGGTTTAAGCCTAATTTTGTTTTCTTCTAAAAATTGAAACATGCCCATTTCTTAATTCTTGGTCTTTTAACCTAAATTCAAAAAAATAAAAATAAAAATAAAAAATTGTAAAAGATACAATTTTCCATTTTTAAAACTGATAACAAACCCATTTCTAATCAAAACCTAACCATCTCAATTTTCAACCCAATCCTACATCTTTCCACTCCAACTTACAGTATCAAAACCCTAACACGCCATCTCCTCCTTCCATAACCACTAGCAGTGAATTCTGCCACCAGCACCTTCCTTTGACTTAAGCCCCTTACCAAATCTACTAACATCAACCCCAATCAACAACCATTCCCTCCATTGGAAAACCCAAAAAGAAAATAATAATAATATTATTTAACCATGCAGCGTCGCCATCCAACACAGTGCCGATCCTAACTATAGGCAAGATAGGTGATCGCCTAACGCCCCCGCTTTGATGAGGCAGCCCAAAAAGTTCTATTATTTTATATTTATAATAAAAAATAAAAAATTTCAGATTATTTTATATTTTTTCTTTATATTTTTATTATTTGTAATTTTACTCTAATGGTAACTCTATTTTTTATTTTCTTTGGTACAACTAATTAAATATAAGTATGCTAGATGTCTTAGCAAGTTCAGTTAAATAGAATAATATTTTGGATAAAGCTACTTTGCCGATGGATTTGACACAAAGCTTGACATAATTGCATATGGGAGTAGATGATTGGATGAAAAGCTTGTGTTTTAAACTGTCCAATAATAGAATGTCACGTAACATTATATTAAGTTTTATGTCAACATTAATATTCATGTAGCATGAATGTTTTTTTTTTTTTTTTTTTTTTTTTTTTTTTT
>CAIGRB010106410.1:40624-54245 GCA_903798255.1 Fraxinus quadrangulata
AAAGTTTTAGATTATTATTTTTGTAATTTTGAATATTTTTATTTAATAAAATTACTATATTATTATATATATTATAAATTTAGATTATTTGAAGTTGGCCTAAGCCCCACAAAATCTTAGGACCTTGGTCAAACATCACTAGCATCAAGAATGCCACCAAGCTACCAATTCCCAAGATTTTATGTACAATTTTTTTTTTCTCCATGTATAGCTTCTTTTTGTAGTGACCATACTGCAAGATAATCGTGGTGGACATCTCATGCCACTACTTCCCACCACTAATACCGCGATGATCTCTCATGTTCCACAACAATTATCGTCGCTCCTCTGCTCCCAAAACATTCTAAATTTTCACATCTTGATCTAGATTTGAGTTGGAATCATTTTTTTTTCATTTTTGTATATTTTAATCTTTTTTTGCTTATTATCGTGTATTGAAAATTGGAATTGATAGCAAATGGTGGAGGGTTGTATAGTGGCTAAATGATAGATGACATAACGTGTTACCCTGCGTTACTTATGTACTGTGTTGGTAATACAATATGTTACCATGTGTTTGTATTTTGTAACATAATGGCAATGAGTGGTAGATGGGTTATGGTGGCAAACAACAGTATTTAGGTTATTATTTGTTTATATCTAATAAAGTTTTGGTTTAGGAGCTCAATTCTGAGCATTATGATGGTGGTGGAGGAAATGTTTGAGAGAAAATATTTTGTGGACAGTGATGGCTACTGCAAAGGACAATGATGGTAGTGGTAAGCGACGGTAGGTGATGGTGACTGTTATCAGCGGCGATTGGGATTATGTAGGTTGGGGGAAAAACAGGGAAATGTTGAGATTGAAGATGTCTGATTCTAGAATACATACATTTCTTGTAGAAATCGAAAATAAGTTACACTAGTACGATAGAATAACACAACATGTTATCACTTTTAAAACGTTGATTTTTTAATTAAAATAACATATATGTTCCCAAAATTATTGTTTGCTTGTATATAGACAAGTAACTCTATAATGCATATATTACCCTAATATGTAACTCGTAAAAATGTTGATTTTTTAATAAAACAATTAAAACATTGATTGAAAAGTATTTTAAATCATTTTATAAAAGGAATTCGTGATTAAAAAGTAGTGGTTCATTGAAATGTTTAGTTGAAAACAATGTTTGACCATTTATAATGATTTAGACATAATTCTCCAAAAAAAAAAAAAAATAACCAGTTTTTTGGACAGACGTAGGGCATTTTTAAAAATCTTAGCAAACGATATTATGTTATAAAGTCAATTACACCATGTGTAACATTTTAATTTAAAAGCAATAGAGCATGTTATTTTCTAATGGATAACCTTAATTAACATATAATACAACAAAAAACAAAAGTAGAAGTCAGATATCAATATAAATGGTACTTATAACCACATCGTAAGCTTAAGCAAAATATTTTCTATTGCAAAAATGTCTAAGTTACACGATTTGTGACCTTTTAATTAAGAAGTGATACGTCATGCCACTTTCCAATGACCAATTAGCAACAGAAAAGAAATAACTAGCAATCTAAAATCTTAGCTAAACATGCTTTATGAAAAGAAGCAAAACATACTACTGTCTTTCATCATCAATTCATGGTGCCAAATTGCCATCCCCGAAATTAGCCACCAACCCACTTCCCAAATCGAAACAATCAATTTGTAGTCAAATTGAAACAAAAAAGAAACATGATATTCACATCAACAAGAAGAATGTTGCTTTTTTTTTTTTTTATATCGCAAGTATACGATATCATAACAAGTAATTTATTGGACATTTGAATTTGAATTATCATTCCCACGAGAACTATACTTTAATACTTAATTTAATATTTCTAACCAATATTTGACAAAAACAAACAAAGAATTGTGATTTGTTTGTATTTTTTTTTTATCTAATTTCTTGAAAATAGTGGGATGCAAACAAAGATCGATTTAGAATTTAAATATAATATTAGGGTATAACAATTTCATCTATTGATCATATTTAAGTCTTAATTCAAAATTCATAACTTAATGTAGTATTCGATCAAATTCTTCTATTGAAGTACATTCGTTGTTGTTTCTATAAGGCCAAAGTGTCTTCAATAAGCTGAAGCATGAATCCATAACAAGATTGGCTTCATCCCAATAATATAATTTAGCTTCATGTAGAAGTTTTTTCTTCTACTGATAATTAAGGTCTGGATCCACATAGCCACTATCTAAGTAGTTGGCAATGTCTCCATACTACGGTGATATATCCACCTGCAACAATTGCTCGTGTGGAAATATTTCATTGATGTCCACCTTATCTGACTCCTACGACTATTCTAATCTCGATAAGTGATCTGCTAATTAATTTCCTATTCCTTTTTTATCATGAATTTCGATGTCAAACTATTGTAGTAATAGAACATATTGAATCAACCGGGGTTTGGTAGCATTCTTCTCGGTCAAGTATTTAAAGGTTGCATGGTCTTATAGACTATCACCTTTAACCAAACAGTTATGATCGAAATTTTTCAAAGGCAAATACCATTTCTAGCATCTTCTTTTTAGTTATTGCATTAATTGATCTGAGCATCTATCAAGGTTTTGCTAGCATAATAGATGGCATTCAATATATTTCCCCTTCATTGTCCCAGTACTACTCCCACTGCATAATTTCCGGCATCACACATAAGCTTGAAATGTAATTTCCAGTCTAGTGCCACTATAACAGGTGCTGAGGTTAACTTTTTTTTTTTTTAAAAGTGTTAAAGGCATTTAAACACTAATTTGAAAAGTTAAATGGTACATCATTTTCTAGTAGGGTGCACAGAGGTTTTGTAATATTTGAAAAGTCCTAAATGAATCTTTTGTAAAACCTGCATTTCTCAAAAAGCTTTTGATTGCTATAACTGAAGTAGGTAGCTCCAATTTTTCAATCACATGTATCTTAACTTTGTCAACCTCAATATTCTGTGAAGAAATCCTATGTCCCAACACTATTTCTTCATTTACCATAAAATGACACTTCTTCCAATTAAGCATCAGATTCTTTTCTTCATATCTTTGAAACACTAAAGATAAATGTTCCAAGCAGTCAACAAAAGAAGCTCCAAATAACGAAAAGTCATCAATGAATACATCGATGTACTTTTCTATCATGTTATAGAATATGCCTATTATGCAGAGCTGAAAGGTTGCAGGTGCGTTGCATAGACCAAAAGGCAATCCTAAAGGCAAAAATACTGTATAGATTAAAGTGTGGTTTTGCATACTTATTACCAAAATAAGCTTAAATATTGATTAATGGAGCTTATTTATACTCAAAATTATGTAATTATTACTTTTGTATGCAAAAAAAATAAAAAAATCATTCACGGAATGAGAAGAAGGTAAAAGGAAGAAAAATGACTAAAAATTTCCAAAATTGTGACTTTGGGGACCAAATTGAACAAGTCAAAAAGTTCAAGGACCCGTGGTTGCAATTTTTGGAGGGCATAATTGATATGAAACTTAAAATTTAAAGACCAAATTGAATAAGATCAAAATTGAATGACCAACATGCAATCATTTGGGAGACTTGACTGTAAATGAAACCATTGTCTTGTTTTTGGTAGAGAAGTGGCGCCTAAGAGCTACCTTACAGCACAGGGACGCCACTTTTAAAACTTTGGAGGCCATTTTTAATTTATTTCCAAAATTTGGGGACTAGTTGCAAATTTCTCTAGGTTTTTAAGCTAAAAACTGGGAGCCTCATGTAGTGTTCTTCTTCATTTAATTATTTATTTCTTTTCATTTTTCTCCTTTTTCTTTTCATTTTTTTTCCTTTCTTTCTTTTTCTCTTCTTTTTTATTCATTTCCTTTTCTTTTCTTTTTCAATTTCTTGGTATTTTTGGGGGAAATTGAAACATGACAAGGAGAATAAATCATAGAAAAGGTGGAGAAAACTTGGGGAACTCAAGATTCAAGTCATTATCATCTCTAAGAATCTAACCAAAAGGTTTTTATATTTAATCTTGTATTTTCCTTCTTATTTTCTATCATTTGTGATGTATTAAATAAATATTCTCCTTTTTTTTATTATATTATACAATATGTGCTAATTTTTTGTGTTGGAATTTATGGTAGTAGATAGACCTAGCATTAGTCAATTATAATATTTGCACTTTAATATTAAGTTACTTATTTTTATGTGCTTTTACTATTGTTATTATTGCATTTTCATATATATATGGCTAATGAATGATTATGTTTAATGATTTGTACATCGTTCGAGAGAAGATTGTACATTTAGACCAAATAACAGAAACCCTAGGTTTGTGTAGGAGATAGAGATATATACCGCTAACCCTAAGTGACCATTGAACTATTTTCACAAATATTTAGTGCGTTTCTTTGGTTTGAATTGAAATAGATATATAGCAGGTTAAACCAATAAACTAGGATTAATTTCGCTCGAGATAAGTAATTAATTAAAATTGAAAAATCGAGTCTAACATCATAACGAGTAATTTATTAATTGGTTTATTGAGAAATTAATTAGATGACGGTTAAGCAAAACTATAAATTCCAACGATGTTTTCCTTCAAAATTTCCAAGTTAATTTTATATTCTTTTATTCTGTATATTTTTAGTTCATTTTACTTATCTTCAAAATTTAATTCTTATTGCGTGTTTGTTTTATTGTTAAAATTAAATTGATTAAAGTTGTGTAGTCTAAAGTAAACACTCCTCGAGTGATCGATAACTCAGACTCAAAAAGTCCACTTTATTACTTGAACGCTACTTGCGTACTTACGGTTTACAATTTGTAGCTAACATGGACAAGTGAATGTTGTTTTCTCCTGATCTTCTCAATTAATGGTTATTTGAATGTACTCTTGAATATTCGTCCAGAAAGCAATAATGTGAGTGATCGACTAACCTTTCCAGCGTCTGATAAATGAAAGACAATGGAAAATGATATTTTCTTGTAGCATTATTCAGCTTCCTGTAATCTATACACACTCTCCACCTAGTTACAAACAGTGCTAGAATCAGCTCATTGTTTTCATTCTTCTTCACTGTAATTCTACCCTTCTTAGGCACTACATGTAATGTTCTCACCTAAGAACTATCTGGGATAGGATAGATAATTCCTACATCTAGTGATTTGAGCACTTCGTTTCTCACAACTTCATTTAAAATTGGATTTAATCTACTCTAACCTTCCACTGATGGCTTTGATTCGTCATCCATTAAGATTTTGTGCACGTAAAGAATAGGATTAATTCCTCTAATATTAGCTATCATCTATCCAATTTCAATTTTGTGCCTCTTTAATACCTTTAATAACTTTCTCTCATCCTCCTATGTCATATCATTAGTGATGATTACTGGAAGTGAAAGAGATTCTCCCAGATAAGCATAGCGTAGATGTGATAGTAAAGACTTCAACTCAGAATTGGGGCCTTCTCTACTGAGGGTACCGATGGTGATGGATTCGTACCAACAGACTCATATTATCTATGTCTCCTCCTCATAGGTTGTTTAGCTAACTGTACGTCATATTCTTTTCATTCTGCATTCTCTGATTCTAATTGTGTAATATATGCTTCACATAGGATTGCTGGATGTTCTACATTAAATATATCAGCTACAAGCTCCTCAAGACCATCTATTTGGCAACAAGTATCTGAAGTCAATGTGTGATTATCGCCTTGAACACATTAAATATAAAATGCTCATTGTCCATTCGACGAATTATCTTTCCATCATAGATATCAATAAGTGCTCTTCCAGTAGCCAAGAAAGGTCTTCCCAAGATTAGAGGAATATTTGAATCCTCTTCCATGTCCATGACAATGAAATCCGCCTGAAAGATGAATTTATCAACCTTGGCTAGCACATGTTCAATGATTCCCTTTGTTTTTTAATGGACCTGTCAACCAGTTTCAATGATATTGTTGTTGGTTTTACTTCTCCCAATCCAAGAGATCATGTAAATAGAGACGGGCATTAGATTAACACAGACACCTAAATCACATAAGGAATGCTCAAAATTATTAGAACCAATGTATAAAGTATAGTAAGACTCCCTGAGTCTTTAGTTTATGAGGTATCTTCTTCAGCAGAATTGCACTATATTCTTCGTTTAGACCGTCTCATATTTTTCTAGCTTTCTTTTGTTGAAAAGATTTTCTTTCAAAATTTTGGCATAGTTGGGTATTAGTGATATTTTATCTTCGAAGCGGATATTTATGTGCAATTTTTTAAAAAACCTCCACAAACTTTGCTTGTCCAACTTTTTTTCGGTAACAGTTGAGGGAAAGGAATTAGTTACACATAAGCCTTGATTGGACTTGGTGCTCCCACTGGTGGTGCTTCCTTTCTCTCTTCCTCATCCACTGTGATTGGTCAAGATTTTTCTTCCTTGTTAGCTTCTTCAACTTTTTTCTCTTTCTTTTCTGTTTGGCCTCTTAACACATATCTCTAGCTGTTGTACTCCACTTCTAGTTGTAATCGTTTGTACTACCACTTCGGATTGATCATTGTATTACCGAAAATGTACCTCTTGGATGTTCTGTAAGCTGTTAAGTTATCAGTACAATTTGTGTCTCCAACTTCTTGATAGATGCTTGCTAATTTTAAAGTTTGTATCAATTTGTTGGAACGCCGTATCTGTCTTTTGCATGTATTGATTGAACATCTCTTCTAAACTTGGTTTTTTCTCTTGTTGGGCATTATTTGAACTTTAAACTATTTCCCTTCTAATTATCAGACAATCTAAAGTTTGGGTGATGTCTCCATCCTGAGTTTTATGTTTATCCATATGGGTTGAAATTGCGGGAACCATTTTGAATGAAGTTTACTTGTTCTTCGGGAAAATTCATAGACAAGCAATTTTCTATTGGATGCTTGGCGATCCTTTGAAAACCCGCAAGAGCAAGGGATCGTAGTTAATTAATATAATGATAAATAGAGTGTTGAACTCATGAGAACTATATGTTTAACCGGGTTAAAATTAATTGCAACTTTAATCGAATAGCAAACAAAGTTTGTAATTTTTTATATTATTACCTAAATTATCAATTAAACTAATGAAAGTAAGTATATGTATTTTTCAAAGATGTGAGAAACATTATTAAGATATCGAATTTCCCTTATTATTTCATTTTTAGTACAACAATTAAAATGACAATTTGAAATCATTCATGTTAATTAATGTTCCTAATTTAATTGAAAGTCTCTCTCGATATAGTTCAAATTTATTTTTATCATGTGACCCTTCTATCTCTCGATGAAATATGCAAATATGATAAATGCATTAATAAGTACTAGAACACCTATTGAAACCATATAAAGCACAGAAGTATATCTATATTCTCTATCAAACCTTACAATGTTTATTATAATGTACTTAAATCATATTGTCTCATTCGATTACGATAAAATTCACTAACAATTCAATTGGTGATCAAACAATTGAAAAGAACGATAAAAATTATAATAAACATCCACAAGTCAAATTAAATTAAAGTTAAAATAATTAATTAAAATCTAAAAATATCATAATAAGAGTTCATCTCATCCTGATAATGTATAAAATTATCCTAACATATCAAAATTACAAGAAATCATATTTAAGTGAAAAGACATAACCTGGATTTTTGATAAATTGAAAAAATGAAAATAAATCTTGAAATTTTGAATCCCTTCAATGGTTTCTTGATGACTCTACTTGTGCCTTCTCTTCTTTGCCTAGAAATCAGGTTTGAATCTTCACTTGATTGAATTCTTGCAAATCCCTTTCAATTCTCTCACAAAAATTATGAATTTTCCTCATTTGATGATAATAATTGATGAATATTGGATTATAATATGTATATGAGAGGTCCTCCATATGTATGTTCCTGTTAGGTATTTGTAAGAGTAGAAAATTGGTTGAAAATCACGTCCAAATTGATTTTCAAAAGAGTTCTAATCGAATAAGGAAAGTTGTCTTCGCACTCGAATTTTTTTGTCTCTACACAGTAATTTGTATTTTGGCCATTATTTTCTCTTCTGATATCCTATTGAGCAATTAAAAGTTTCTTGGAAAGAAAATTCAAATGGTTACAACTTTTATAGAGATATAATTTTTCCAATTTGGACATTTACTATGCCAAAATATGGGGCCTCAATATTTGGATGAAAATGTAGAATATAACTTTTGTAATTGAAAATTGATTTTGATAATATTTCATTCATTTTTGAGTTTCAATTCCATCCAATTGTCTCCTAGCAATCTTTAAAGTATCGTCTTAGGGTACGAATTAACTATTGAATATTTTCAATTTGGTACTCAAACTTTAGATTTTGTCATTTTTCCTTGATTTTTCTTTTGTTTCTTCCAATTCTTCGTTCAACCACCGAGTTTAACCTATATAATCTAATATAAAATAATTTATGATATATTTTATCAAAAGAATTGCCAAATATTGATATTTTAAGCACCGAATAAGTGTATAAAATATATTTATCAATTGGCTCCACAATTTTCACATAATTGATTCGCTATCAATGCATGTGCTCTCTTTGTTTGTGATTTCAATAGTAACTCCATTTGTTTTGTTAAAGCAAATATTTGTGCATTGGTAGATGTTGTGTTTTCTAATTCATAAATTCCAACTGCCTTATGTGGTACCACTCTTTCTGATGAAAATATTGAACGTGTAGTGTCAATTAACTCAAACAAACTCATGCATTGTTGAACTGATTTTGACCCACATATCTAGATATACAATACCGGAGCACGCGGGTGCTGTTATAAGCATCAAGAACATTGAGACTAGCAAATCTCTTTCATTTATCTCCACTCACTCATTTTATTGATTTTGTTGTACCGCCACTCTCACGATAACTTGTTTAATTGGTTATATAGGAATTTGAATATTTTGATCATTAGCCATATGTTTTTGTTTTTGTTGGTGTTCTTTGAGCCTGTATTTGAAGGTACATTCTATTTCTAGATCAAACAGTTGTAGATTGTCACTTTGGGAATGGAACGCCTTTTTTCTGTAGTGAAAAAAATAAAATAATCAAATAACAATAAAAAAATAAAATAAAACTAAATGTAAATAGTCTTGGGCAACGGCGTCAAAAACTTGTTGCGTTTTTAGTATCGCAAGTATATGATATCGTAACAAGTAATATAGTGGACCTTGGAGTCAGGATTATTGTTCCCACAAGAACTATACTTTAATACTTAATAATATTTCTAACCATTATTTAACAAAAAAAAAAACAAATAAATGTTATTTGTTGTGATTTTTTATCCAACTTCTTGAAAATAGTGGGATGCAAACAAAGATCGATTTAGAATTCAAATATGGAATAGATATTAGGGCCTAATAATTTCATCTATTGATCACCTTTAAATCTTAATTCAAAATTCATAACCTAATATAGTGTTCGATAAAATTTTCTAGTGTATTTATTTTATCCATCTTGAGTTTTTATTGATCATATTTAACTAATTTAATCTCATATTTCTATGTGAATCAATCTTAGTTAAACGAAATACTAGTTTTAAAAATTCATGTAATAATCGCAATAGTTAGTATAGGTATCTTTCATGTTATACTAAATCACCGAATTTTACTATGTGGTCGAAATCTAAAACTCACATATCGATTCATAAAAGATTCACAAAATCTTCACAAAATCATTGAATTAGTGAGCAAATAATTCAAAACATTAAATACATAAATAAAATCAACACATATATGATAAAAACACTTGAATCTTGAATAAAATAAATAAAGGACTCAATTCGATTACATTGTTTGCTCTACTACAAACTTAGCTACTCGTAATAATGGAATAAAAACAAAAGATTGGCATTGACTACATCACCGGGTTTTGAATTGAGATGTAGAAATGAGGATGAATCTTGCACCAAGCTTCTCTTTTTGTTTCAAATCTTGATTCATAATCCTTGATTTGATGTTTTTCTCGTTTGATTTTGCTCTCTAATTCTCCAAATTGTTTTCAATGTCTAGAACCCTTCAAAAGTGCCAAAAGTTGTATTTATACTTCTCACGGTTTCTCCTAATTTAGAGTTTTTATGGACTTTAAAATGGGCAAATATGCACCTTAATTGGTCTTCAGGTGATGCCGCTTCAATTTTCCTGGTGGCACCGTGGCGCCACAACTTTGTATAACTTTCTCTTCGGTGGAGCCGAGGCGCCACACTTCTGTTTTGCTTCTTCAATGATGCCACAACGCCACAATTTTGTCTCTGTGGGCTATGTTGTGGTGCCAAGGTGCCACCTTCTCGGTCCATGTTCTCATTTTCTCTTCGTTTGATGTAGAAAATTGACTCTTTTGCTATTTTGTTCCTCTTTTCTCTTCTTTTGATTTCAAGTCATTTGTTTTCTCCACTTTCACCATCTTTAACTCCACCTCACGAGGCCTATAAAACAACATTAATAAATTAATATCAAGCACTTAATATAACCTCTTTACATTTTTATTTTCTCCAAACAAGAAACATCATAATAAATTAATTAATATCAAAAACTTAATATAGCACATTCAAAGCAGTGGAAGTTATTAAATTTGAACATGTTTCTAAGTATTACTACCTTGATTTAATTTTTGTTGGACCGGACCATTTATTCGGCAAAGAAGGATTATCAAACAGTGGCCATCCTTACCCACTGATGATACATTTTGTATAAAGTTTATTCCATTAGATGCAGATATAATATAGAAGAAAGAAGAAAAATCCATCTATTTAGCAAAATTATATCAAAGCTACATCAAATTCTAACTTGACAAGAGTTCTCCAACACTAGTTGGTGGATACAAGGTAAGATTGGAATGGGCTCAGTCCATTAAGCCCCCGTCGTCTATCATTAATCTAAAATTCTATTTGCTACAGTAAGATTCTCAACCACACATTCACCCAATAAAATATTCTACACACAAACCAATAAAGTTACTTTAAATTTCAACCACACATTCTCCAAAAAATACTATTCAAAATTTCATTCTTCTCCCAATAATAGGAAACAAACAATCTCTAAATTTTTTTAGTGGAAATTACAGCCCACTAGAATTTTAAACTTTCCATTGCAAAATTAAGATTTATAAGTTTTTATTTCAAAAATCAGATGATATTTGAAATATTAATAATTATATTACAATATTAAATATACATATTCATCATATCCAACCACACACACCAAAACCTTAATCATTTTCATCCTCTCCATTTTCTCTCTTCTCTCTCTATCCCATCTTCTCTCTTCTCTCTAGTCGTTAGTCGCCGTCACCACCACAACTACTGGCACCACCTCGCCAGCACCACAACACCATTGGTACCACCTTGCTAACACCACATTCAACCACCACACCTACCAAAAAAAATCCCCAAACTTATAGTTGCCACCTCCTTCATACCTTAACCATCAACATCACACCAATCAGATCAAGAATAATAGAGGAGATCGGAAATAGAGAAACAGATTGTCGAGCACCTTCGATGATGCAGCAACTCACCGAGTCGATGATGCTGAGATCTGCTGCAGCAACGAACAATGGGGTTTGGGAAAATTTGTGTCGCGCTGCGGGCAGTGGCAGGGCAGTAACATCGTGAGGTGGTGGCGATTTTCATGAGGTTGTGGCAGTGTTGATTATTTTTTAGATGATTTTTGTTGGTTGTGTTTGTCGTTGGTGGTCACGGTGGTGGTGCCGGTGTCAGTGGTGGTTGCTGGTTGTGGTCGCGGTAGTGGTTGTCACAGTGTCGAAGGTAGTTGCTAAGATGAATTGTTGTGGATTTGATTTGGTGCTGTTTTTTAGCTAGTAGTGGCGGCGGTTTTCTTGGATCTTGTCGGTGGTTTTGGTGGTGATGGTAATTTTGAAATTGAAAATGGTAGTTGTTGGAGGTGGTCAGAACCATGGTGGATTGGGGTTAGGTGGGGGTAGGTAGTGGGATTAAGAGGGTTTGTGACCATTATTTGAGATTGTGACCATTCTTTGGATTTCTTGTGACTAAAAAATAACATGACTGATAAATTGTGACCAATAAATAATATGTGATCTAAAAACTTGAATTCTGATTTATAAAATTTGTGATTTATGATCGATAAATAAATCGTAACTTATAAAAAAATTTATTTTTGACCGATTAATAAATTGTGATTTGATTTGTGACCTTAAATTAATTAGTGACCTATAAAAAAAAAATTTTGTGACCAGTTAATTCAAGAGTTTGTGACCAAATTGTATAAAACTCTGTCCTTAATATATTTACTTAATAAAATATATCTTTAATTAATTATTCATAAATATAATTGAATAATATTTGATTTTTTTAGTTTTAAACCTTGTTTCTTACTTTTGAAATATGTCATAGTTAATCTCTTATATATGAAATTTTCCTTTTTTTATGTATAAAAAAAATTTTATGCCAAAAAAAAAAGTGAATTTTTTATATATATTAGTTTGGCTTAAAATGTTTTTAGCCTAGTTCTAAATCCATGACACTTGTGATTTTGCATATTGAAGTAACATAAATCAACCATTTCAAATGACTTATTTTTAAAATAATAGACAAATCGAGTAAAACTCATTGAATTCCTTGCCTCAATGAAGTTCACGATTAAGGCAAAACTTTATACATTTGAAATTGGTAGCCAGAAAAAAAACAATTACGTGCACACGTTATGTAGCCACCATATAATATATACGAAAATCAATTACATGTTTGTGGAGAAAATTCATAAAATGACCAAATAATTATAAAAACCCAAACATCTATATTCATAGGGCTCCTTGGGAACATTTTTCTTTTTCTTTGACATTAAAGTTCCTTTAATATTCCCACATTTCCTTTGAGTAGCCAAACCGTAGTTTCATATGCTAATGACGAATAAAGAATACGTGTGACAACTATAATCCTGATTAAAGAGATTAAAATTGGAAAAGCAGAAGATAAATGCAAATTTGGCTAAAAACTTACTAAAGTTGAGCGAATTACTAGTTAATTGAATAAAAAAGATTGAAAGATACGGTTGCTACTAAAAAAAGGGGCAAAATCATGGACTCGAGTTTAGTAAAAGATAATCGCCAAAAATCTCTAGAGAAAATGTAAAAATTAAAACCTAGTTAATTAAACAAATTGTCTCAATTATTCGTTTCCAGCTAGAATACGTCAGTCACTCAGAACTTCTTACAACCAATTTTACACATAGTTCTAATTGAGACAACTTAACAAATTTGTGTTTTACTAGATATAATCTATTGTGAAATTAAATAAAGATGAATATCAAATATAACATGGTAAGTCCCTAAAAGAAACATCAACGGGCCCCATGACACAGGTAAAATAATCAATTATCAAAGATTCAGAAGTACAATAGTTTCGATTTAGTAATTTCGTAAAATTAACTAAAACAATCAAAAGTAAATAAAGAACAACTCTCACGTTTTCTTATTCCTTTTGACTTGTTGGAGAAGTGGAATCAAACTCTCCGATCTTGACTTTATCGTCACTTCAATATTGTATTCGACCGCAACCACCACTTGGATTGTATCAATTGAACACATTCTTTACTTATATTTTGAAATTTTAAAATCATTCTAATTTAAG
>CAIGRB010106418.1:0-17412 GCA_903798255.1 Fraxinus quadrangulata
ATCCCCTCCGTAACTTCTAGTTTCAGGTAGTAAGATTTTTGTTATGGGCAATTCCAACGAAAAACAAAAATGGCATGTGTATACTTCATGTACATGATCATTTGAATCTCCTAACCCGATTTGCACGTTGGAGATGTGTGTGATTGGTTTGGATAGGGCGGTGACTTCTACATTTTTCAAAAGTGACTCAAGCTCTTCATCATTTTCTAAGATGTATATATCTGTTGAACCTGAAAAAGTGGGTCTTCGATCACTTTCAAAATCACAATTAAAAGAAATTCGAGAACCTATCAAGATCAACATTGTTTCTTCGCATTTAAATGAATTTGTCGATTCATACCTTCTTAGCAAATCAAGCCTCTTTATTTATTATCACAAGATAATCCTCCAAAGTTGTGGAAAAATAAAGTTGCTACAATCGATTCCACGCATACAGAACTTGGCAATTCACTATCTATTTCGAAACGAGCGGTACGATATACTCGTGGAAACTACAATTTTCCTGAATCTCAATCTTATCCCCACCGTAACATCTAGGAAGAACTTGGTTCAGGTAGAAAGACTTTTGTTATGGGCAATTCCAACAAAAAACAAAAATAGCATGTGTATACTTCATGTGCAGGAGCTTTTGAATCTCCTAACCCGATATGCACATTGGAGATGTGTATGACTGGTTTAAAAAGTGACGTGACTTCTATATTTTACAAAAGTGAGTCAAGTTCTTTATCATTTTCTAAGATGTGTATCTCTGTTGAAACTAAAAAAGGTCTTCGAACACTTTCAAATCACAATTAGAAGAAATTCAAAAACCTGTCAAGATCAACATTGTTTCTTCGCATTCAAATGAATTTGTCGATTCATACCTCCTTCGCAAATCGAGCCTCTTTATTTATTCTTACAAGATAATCCTCAAAACTTGTGGGAAAATAAAGTTCCTACGATCGATTCCACCCATACTAAACTTGGCTGATTCTCTCTTTCTTTCATTACGAGCAATACGATACACTCGTAGGAGCTACATTTTTCCTGAAACTCAATCTTACCCCCACCATAACATCTCGGAAGAACTTGGGTCAGGTAGTAAAACTTTTGTTATGGACAATTCCAACGAAAAACAAAAATGGCTTGCGTATACTTCCTCTGCAGGAGCTTTTGAATCTCCTAATCCGATTTGCACATTGGAGATGTGTAGGACTAGTTTGGATAGGAAGGTGGCTTCTATATTTTACAAGAATGACTCAGGCTCTTCCTCATATACTAAGATGTGTATCTCTGTTGAACCTGAAAAAGAGAGTATTCGAGCGCTTTCAAAATCACAATTAGAAGAAATTCTAGAACTTGCCAAGACCAACATTGTTTCTTCGCATTCAAATGAATTTGTCTATTCATACATCCTTATCAAATCGAGCCTCTTTATTTATTCTCACAAGATAATCCTCAAAACTTGTGGGAAAATAAAGTTCCTACGATCGATTCCACCCATATTAAACTTGGCTNATACACTCGTAGGAGCTACATTTTTCCTGAAGCTCAATCTTATCCTCACCATAACTTCTAGGAAGAACTTGGTTCAGGTCGTAAAACTTTTGGTATGGGTAATTCCAACGAAAAATAAAAATGGCATGTGCATACTTCTTGTGCATGAGTTTTTGAATCTCCTAACCCGATTTGCACATTGGAGATGTGTATGACTGGTTTGGATAGGGAGGTGACTTCTATATTTTACAAAAGTGACTCAAGCTCTTCATCATTTTCTAAGATGTGTATCTCTGTTGAACCTGAAAAAGTGGGTCTTCGAGCACTTTCAAAATCACAATTTGAAGAAATTCTAGAAATTGTCAAGATCAACATTGTTTCTTCTTATTCAAATGAATTTGTCGATTCATACCCCCTTAGCAAATCGAGCCTCTTTATTTATTCTCAAAAGATAATTCTCTGAATTAGTGGGAAAATAAAGTTGCTACGATCGATTCTACCCATACTAAACTTGGCTGGTTCCCTCTCTCTTTTATTACGAGCGGTACGATACATTCATGGGAGCTAAATTCTTCCTGAAGTTCAATCTTAATCCCACCGTAACTTCTCGGAAGAACTTCGTTCAGGTAGTAAGACTTTTGTGACGGACAATTCCAATGAAAAATAAAAATGGCATGCGTATACTTCCTGTGCAGGAGCGTTTGAATCTCCTAACCCAGTTTACACGTTGGAGATGTGTATGACTGGTTTGGATTTGGAGGTGACTTCTATATTTTACAAGAGTGACTCAAATTCTTCATCTTTGATGACCAATTCATCTGGAATAAGAAAAATCCTTCCAAAATCTGATATATGTGATTTTACATTTGAGCCATGTGGTTATTCCATGAATTCCATTGAAGAAGCTGCGATATCTAGTATTCATGTTATTCCAGAAGATGGGTTTAGTTATGCAAGCTTTGAAGCAGCTGGTTATAATTTGAAAGAACTGAATCTGAGCCTGCTGATTAAGATGGTTTTAGCATGTTTCCATCCAAAGGAGTTTCCATTGATGTGCACGCTGACATTGGTGCAATGTTATTTGATGACATTTACTCTCACGACCTGAGGGGTTACTTTGTCAATGAGGAATGCTATGAAGACCTGGGATTTAGCGGTTCTATTGTCTACCGGAAGTTTGCTTAGACTGCGCACTATGGGAAGAAAAAGGAGTAGCGTCTAATAATATGTGATATGGGTTTGCTTAGACTACATGTGTTATTTTTTACAGTTAGAACAAAGACTGAGAGGGTGTTTGGTGAGGATTAAAATTAGATTTTTTGTGGATTTTGATAGAAATTTTTGAAATGTGTGGTTGAAAAGACGTGAAACCCATTAAACGTGGTTAATATTGATTGTTTGACTTTAACTTAGATTAAAAATTCTGGTCCAAACAAGCCCTAAGTTGTAGGTTAGTACACTGGTTAAATGTCATTCATGAGCTAAGGGTGGTAATTTGTTTAGCTAAATGAATATGGTAATTACAAAATGTATGTAATTGTGGACCAGATTTTTTTTCTTTTTGTTCTTCGATTTTGTTAATATTTGTACAGATTGATCTGCCAATTGGTTTTAAAATTCCCCACAGAATGAGCTTCCAAACTATTTTTGATAACGTATCCATGTTGCAAACTATCATCCTCATATGAATCAGTATCAGCCTTACAAGCATTTTTCTTATTAGATATCTGAACATTTCCTAGTGTTTCTGCATTGCAGGCATGATGCATTTGTAAGTTGTATGGAAGAAAAATGTAAAGAAATAAAAAGGAGAACTTTAAATAGCCATAATAGGTATCATATCAACGAAATGGATAAATGCATTCATGGTAAGAAAATACTCATTGGAAAATAGAGATTGATTTCAAAATCTGATTATAACTTCCCAAGAATGATGTTTTGGGATGCCAGCACTGAACCTCCATCTTCGATGATTATAGAAGTAATGGACCTACATTTTCATTTATTTTTTACTGGAATTAGTTTTAAAACATAATTTTTGCTGCAAATTATGAATATCGTTTAAGTGCATGCAAGAGTAGTCTTCTTAAGCATACTTGAGATTTTTTTTTTTTTTTTGTCAGAAGTAGTTGATCTAAGAGTTGATGATATCTTCAATCTCTTGGACAAAAGTCTTGTGAGGCAGATAAAGGCAATAATGCAGCGAGGTGTAGTTCAAAATTCAATGTTTTTTTTTTTTTTGTGTGATCCCCATGAAAACGGTTGTATCTTTCAAACCGTAACCCGGAATTGCGCAAGGTCTTTCAAAACGGTTATGTTTCGGGCTATTTTCAGTAACATTTGGTGGGTCAAAATCGTTCTCAAAGTCTGCTGTTCGCATTTTTTAGTTTTTTGCTGTTCGATTTTTGGCCTCTGCTTATTTGTTTTTCAGTTTACAATGACTAAGAAAGCAATTAATCTGTCTATAACAATGGAGGATAATATTAATCCCAGATGGACGTCATCTACTATTCCAAATACTTATTTTAGGGCCAAACCTTACATCTTTTGTATTTATGTACTGAGTACGCAAAGTTTCAAATTTTCCTCTCAGGCGTCTCTTGTGAACTTTTTTTTTTCACTCCAAACCAACTCCTAATAATTGATTTCTAATTATTTCTTTATCCAAATTATGTCAAATTATTTTGAGTTTCGTGTTCAATATTATTATTTGATATCTTCCATTCTAAAAGAATACAATTGAGCTTTGATTCGCCCAACAAAATCAATATTGTGTTATATTAATTTTAAAAGAATTGTTGTATCTTGAGAGACGGAAATCGATTAATTTGATCTTGTTACCACAAGTGCAGGGGCGAAATCCATATTAAGTCATACATTACTTCATTTAATCTCCTTCTAATTTCTAAATTTCAATAAGTCACAATTTGTGCCTATATTCGTACATGAATCTTAATTTCGGTATAAGTCAAAATTCTATTTGATATTTTCCAAATGTAAGTCATGATTTTATCGTCTTTGCATGAACGTATTTTTTGTGAAAGAAATATAATTCATGCAGCAATTTATCCAACACAATCTCGCCTGAAATTGGAGAATGTATTTCTCTTAATACCCTTGATTTAAGTTCAACTAATCTTGTGGGGGATATTCGAGGAACCATTGGGAAGCTTCGAAAATTGGAGGATTTGATACTGAACTCTAATCAACTCAGAGGGAAAATCGTATCATGATTTGATAATAAGTTTAGTGGGAATCTGCATGTTGAGTTGGGAAATATTTTGTCTCTAGAGGTTTGTTTCCTGAAGTTTTGGCATTTGGAGTGGAAAATAGGTTGAAAACATTGATTGATGAATTTGAAGATTTAGGTTTTTGCTTAAGCAAGGTTATGAGAGAAGTTATTAGAGGTGGGGGTCCGATGGTGACAACAGCGATAGTGACGGTGGTTGTGGGAAGAAGGGGTGGTGGGAGAGAAATAAGGAAGAGGAAATGATTTTTGTTTTTATTTTTACTTTTAATTTTTTAATTATTTATTTGCGACGCATTTATAATTTTTTGAAACATCCGAGACTATAATCGTAATTAATTCTTTATGTTTTTTCTTTTTCTTTTTTTTATTTAAATAGGAGACTATATTTATCATTTCATAATTTTTTATTGAGAAAAATGAGAGCAAGGTGTGGGAATTTGCGCACCGTGTCTAGCATGTTGGGGGACTTTTGCGCCAATCAACCGTTTCAAATTCACCCCTAAAATTTGGCCACAGTTCCAAATTCCTCAAAAGAGAAATAGAGTAAAAATTAATTGATACAATAACCACGTGTCTTCATTAAGTATGTGACTTATCAGAGAGGGTGGAGAAATTTAAGAAGCAAATATACCGAGCATAAGATTATTGTGATATTGTTAAGATTATTGTACCTATATTTTTCAATAAAATCATTATTGTTATGAATGGAACAAGATAATTGCAAGATGAAATAAAACAGTCATTAACAAGAACACCAAAATTTTATGTGAAAATCCAAAATGAGAAAAAATCATAGACAGATGAGGAAAATCCACTAAATGACCCCGATTTATGGTTCAATGGTGCCCACTATATTCCAAACTAGTAATAATCACTTTTTAATAATTCCACAAAAGAATGTTCATGCTTCGTGTAGCTAAAAATTATATTTTTAGTAAATTCTGATAAAAATATGATTGACAAATTTATAAAAATTATAGATTTCAAGAAATTGTGGCTAAAATTAATTGATGAATTTGATTAAAAATTTTAAGCCGCCTAACACACACATTATGTGCAACTAAGTGATTTATTATATTTCATTTTTGTTTGATGTTGAACATGGCTTGCAACTAATAGCAGTATTAATTGACATGGCATCGAGTGGTGGTAGTAATTTATTATCCATGAAGTCCAATCCATAGTTAGTTTTGGAATTCTTCCAGTATTTTTAAGGTTCTTTTTTTTTCACGGTGATTTGATGGATTTTCTCTACTATTGAGTAATTATTTTCTCGAATGTGCAATAATTTATTGTCATATAAACATTTTACAAGAAATTATTACTTAATCAATAGTCTTTAAGTAAGTCAAACTAATGTTAAGTCACGAGTCCGTGAGTAAATCTATTGCTTTATATAATGGAACAATGCATTTTGCCGAATAAATAACGAGTTTGATGGTTATTGTGGAGTGTTGACTCCGTTGTCAGCTATATTCATGTCAAAATTAATTACTTGTAAAAAATAAATTATTTATCTAATTGACATAGATTTATAGTCACATTAATTTCACTTCAGTGATTGTATATAAACGGTTTGATATTATCCTTCAATTGTAAACTTGAATGGTAATAATTCAATAAATTTTGTAAACTGAAGTTACGTAAAATTACAAAATGGTCACTAAAGTTCAAAACTTGTAAAAATGGTCACTAAAGTTTCACGATGTTTCAAAAACGGTCACTAAACTTAGTTTTAGAACTATTATGTTTTAATTCAAACATAAAGTGCCAAAACACGTGGACATAAAAGTTGGAGGACTTCAAGTGCAAAATTCAACTTAAAATCCCCCAAACCCAAACCCAAACCACCAATTTTCGTGCCCCATTCTACCACTTTCCGACCACCAAACCACTGGAGAAATATATCACCTTGAAGCCCTCGCTGCCCTCTACGCAACCCACCCAAGAACAACCTCTAACTCAGACGGTGGTGGCCGGAATTTCGTCACAAAGTGGGCCACTCGTACAACCGTCAGTTTTGTGCTGTGCGAGAGGCCCACTTTGGGACACAATTCCACCACTTTTCGGCATCCAAAACCACCAGACCAACATACCAACTTGAAGTCCTCGCTGCCCCCTACGCAACCCACCTAAGAACCAGCCCTAACTTAGACGGTGGTGGCCGAAATTTCGTTCCAAACTGGACCTCTCATACAGTCTGCAGTTGCTAGTGGCCCACTTTGGGACAAAATTCTGGCCACCATCGTGAGATTTAGGGGCGGTTCTTGGGTAGGTTGTGTAGAGGGAAGCGAGGGCTTCAAAGTGGTGCTTTGGTCCTGTGGTATTGGTTGCTGGAAAGTGGTAGCATTTCATCCCAAAGTGGGCATCTAGCACAGCACAAAATTGCCGACTGTGCTAGTGGCCCAATTTCGGACGAAATTTTGGCCACCGCCGTCTGAGTTAGGGACGGTTCTTGGGTGGGTTGCTTAGAGGGAAGCGATGGCTTCTAGATGATACAAATTTCCAATGGTTTTGGTTGCCGAAAAGTGGTAGAACTCAGTCCCAAATTGGGCCTCTGGCACAGCATAAAAATGTCGGTTGTACGAGTGGCCCACTTTGGGATAAAGTTTCGGCCACCACCATCCAAGTTAGGGGTGATTCTTAGGTGGATTGAGTAGAGGGCAGCGAGGGCTTCGAGGTGGTGTATTGGTCCGGTGGTTTTGATTACCGAAAAGTGGTAGAATTTTGTCCCAAAGTAGGCTTCTCGCACAGCACAGAACTGCCGACTGTGCGATTGGCCCACTTTGGGATGAAATTTCGGCCACCACCGTCTGAGTTAGGGGCGGTTCTTGGGTGGGTTCCGTAGAGGGGAGCGAGGGCTTCAAGGTGGTACATTGGTCCGGTAGTTTTGGTAGCTGAAAAGTGGTAGAATTTCGTCCCAAATTGGGCCTCTCGCACAGCACAAAATTGTCGACTGTGCGAGTGGTCCACTTTGGGACGAAATTTCGGCCACCAGCGTGTGAGTTAGGGGCGGTTTTTGGTTAGGTTACATAGAGGGCAGTGAAGGCTTTAAGGTAGTATGTTGCTCCGGTGGTTTTGGTGGCTGGAAAGTGGTGGAATGGGGCGCGAAAAGTGGTGGTCTGGGTTTGGTAGGATTTTAAGTTGAATTTTGCATTTGAAGTCCTCTAGTTCTATGTCCACGTGTTTTGGCGCTTTAGGTTTGAATTAAAACATAATAGTCCTAAAACTAGGTTCAATGACCCTTTTTGAAACCGCGTGAAACTTCAGCGACCATTTCTGCAAGTTTTGAACTTTAATGACCATTTTATAATTTTCACGTAATTTTAGTGACCGTTTGTGAAATTAACCATTATTGTTATTATTATTATTATTATTATTATTATTATTATTATTATGATCATGTAGGTATATATAGTTTTTTATTTGAAAATATTCATGTTCTTGTTTCTTTTTTGCTTTTGGAGATAAGATGAGGCTCATGTTTTCCCATGTTTACCTTTTGCAGTAAAAAATAAACATGCCATGATACATATTTGGTACATCGAAATGTAGGATTTAGAATTATATTTTCTCTTCATTCAAATTCACTATTTTATGATCAAACGTTTTAGAAACTTGCCCTTGATTTTATCGACTTTAATAATCTTTAGTTGGGTGTTAATTTGGAAATCGAAAATTTATTTGTATGGAAAAAATGTTTAAGCATGCAAAGTCTTGATTAGATTAGACACAATTAAAAGATATATATTTACGTGAAACATTTATTCGGGATAAAATAATTTTCATTAGGAGTTTAAGAATTTGCTAAAAACTATGAATTCGAGGATCGAAAAATAGTGGCCAAACTCACGTAAAAGTGATTTAATCAAAATATGGTACCAATTCATAGTTTCCTAAAATAAGGTCACGATAAACACGTGATAGCAAAGTGTGTCTTTTGAATACAAGAGATTTTAATTGCAAAATGAAGTCATTGTGAGGAGTTGTTGCTTAGTCCAACCTGCAGAACCCACATGAAATGCCTATTTGTCACGAGAAATGTAATTGGACCACATTTCCTATATATATGTTGGGGGCGACTTGCAATTATCCTAAAGAAAAATGAAAAGGACAAAAACCATTGCTTGGTCAAGAATCAAGATTAAAATCTCGTGGGACCTATTCAGTACTTGACTAGACACAATATTATAGAATAATGCGATTTGTAGTAGTTCGGTGTCGTAATCGGCATACGTGTGACGATTAACAATTTCATACATTAATATGATAGTTTTTTTATTACCTCATACATCAAATCATTAACTAATATATCTTATGATGAGGTTGTTTTTCAAGTTTAGGGGTCCTCCTTCTAGTGTCAAACTATTGACGTTGAAAATTAAACAAGTAAATTTCAAGCCAACTTTAGGGACAAACACGACTTTGATTAATTGATAATCGAAAGATTACCAGTGATTCAACTACTCCCTTTTGTGTTTATAGGAGATATTTGAAATATGGACAATGTACAGAGATTTGTAATATAATGAGCCGTATTTGTTATCCCTCTTTCTATGGCCATTTCCTCTTTTTATAGGAGAAAGTATGCATGCTTCATTAATTCCTCGTCTTGTAACCTGCAAACCCGAACTGAAGAAGTACATTCGTTGTAGTAATTTGATTGACTACCGAGCTTAGCCTGGCAGGTTATCATGAGTAAATCTTGCAGGTTGACCCCAGTAATTAATGAATTACTCTAGGGAAAGGAGCCTAATTATTTTATTAGAGGCTTATGTAAGCGCTAATGTAAGATTATTCCCTATGGATTTTTCTGATTGGTTGGTTTGTTGATTCTGTAAGTGATCTTCAATCATTAGGATTCCCTTATCCTCGAAAGACTACACAATCTTCTCGGGTACGCTAACCATCCGAACTGACCTCACGCCACCGAGCTCACATTGTCACGTGCTCATCATGTGTATTAATCCGACCTGAGCGACCTCAGACCTCGACTTGTCAACAAGCCTCTATTTGAAACCATTTGTGCGAAAAATTTCTTATCATCAAGATCCGTTAGATTTACAGTAAAGTGTCAAAATTAAAAAGAATAATTGTAATTTTAGTACCTAATTTTTTTACTTATTTACAAATTAATTTTTTTTTATATATATTTGCAATTTACAATCTCAATTTTTTAAAACTTTATTTAGTGAAATGAAGAATCTAATGAACGCATTTGAGACACCTACAAACAATGGAGAGAATGGAACTTCCCATTAGCCATTGGCTCAATAGTTTCTTTGTTTCTTTTGTTTTTAACCACCGTAACCTCACCGATTGGGATGTTGTTGTTGCCACGTCAACGGTACTACTCATCTATTGTTCCTTCTATTTTTGTTATGTCGAAGCTCCGCCCTATTCTGATTTTTGCCTTATTGTCGTCGTTGCGTTGAGCTTATCCGGCTCAGCAGGAGATGGCGGCATGCTCCGACGCACCCTCCAGGCGCTTTACCATCCACACAGTTAGTATGTGCTTTACCTCAATCAAGTGTCTTCCGCTGAAGAGCGCCTCGACCTGGACAATTACGTGAAAATACACGCCAATTTTGGGAAATTCAATAATGTTCGAAGAAAACATTCTGTAAATTCACTTTTTTCTCTTTTGTTTTCCTTTAATTTTTTCAATCTTTCATGATATCATAAGTTTTATTCTGGATCTGAAATTTCACCGACTTAATTCAATATCTGTAATGTAAGCATTATACCCAACATATTTGGACGAATATTTAGATACCCACTTTGATATAGAGTTTCTTGAATTGGATCATGTACTCGTTCTTCACTTAAGCTCCTAAATCTGAGGATTTAAAAATGAATTCGGTCGGAATTCTTCCCAATTGCTCCAAAATATTAATTTCAGTGAGTAATAACTCGGAAAATCACATTATATTTCTAAGGACATTTAAGTGATTAGTTTCTATTTTTTCATGGCCTCAACATCTTGTTTCTTCATTTTCTGTATATTAATTTGATAATCACAACACAACAATTCAAGAGTGAGGAATCCATAGTATTTGGAGTGGAAAATAAAGTTTCAAATATTTGGGATTGTAGGTAGCACATAAAAAATTGAATTTTAACGGATCTTGACAGCATGGAGTTTTTTCGAACAAAATGTTTTAAATAGTAGGGTGTTTGCGATTTCCAATAGGTATAAGGGTATATCGCAAATGGAAAGATTTCTATAATGAATTTTTGCTATTAATCCAAAATTTAATTTTCCCTTTCAACTTTAAATACCGTGCAAAAATACTCATTTATCTACCCGATAAAAAAAAGTATAGATACGTATATATGGTGACAGCAACAACATAAGTAGAAAATAAAGATTTGGAACGTGATTTTGGTTTTGTCTTTCAAATTTTTTTGATCCAACGAGGTAGGATAACGAGACAAAATTGACTTTATTCTATTTAAATTATTTTTTCGTATTTTCGAATTAATATTATGAGAGTTAAAGATATAATATAATATGTATGATATGACCATCCGATATCAAAGACATGATATGTATTGAGCTCTTACCAATTTCTAAATATATGATATGACGGTATGATTTTTTTGACGCGTGATTTAATAATTTTATTCGAGGATTGCACCATTATATCGTGTCCTATTGAGTATTCTCATACACTCATCATTTTCCCCTAGTCTTCACATGTTAGAACGGGTTGTTAGTTGGCGCGATGATGTGCAGTCGTAGTGTCTGGATATTTGGAATTAATAAATCAAATCCAGTGTAACGCGACGAAATATTTTTAATTTCAGCATTATCTTTAATTTATTTCATAAGGATTTTTATTTAGAAATTTAAGACATGATTTATTTGGTTATAAATTACAATCTGTGCTAAGATATATTATTGGAATTAACATTTTATTATTTATCTAATAAATGTGATATGCATGATTTTTTTTTTAGCGTTATTTGGAATTTTCGTGAACTGTAAATTAAGGACACATTTGTATGAAATAAGGTCCGTTTGCTAAGCCCATATGTGAAATTGCTTAAATTTGCTTAATTAGATAATTAATTGAGTTAAAAATTAATTTTGGAAAAGTTGTGTCAAAATCAGTTTATATAAATTTTCATTGCACTGACTTTGCCGTTTGCCGATACCGTTCCTCATTTGTCATAATATGTGTAGAATTATGTTTTATATTCAAATTGTAGATTTACTTATCGTAACGAACCAAATTTTAATATTTGAATCTCTACTAAAAGTTTATTAAAAAAAAAAAAAAATTCAAATCTTTTATTTAGGATTTGTTTGAGTTATGTTATTTTGGAAGAATGCATTTTGGAATAATAAATTGATAGAAAATGTGTGGCTGAAAAAGAAGAAAAAATTATTAATGTGATTGAAAATATTATTTTATTAAATAATATGTGGTTGAAAATGAGTAAAAAAAGAAAATGAAAATTTTAATATAAATCAAACAGTGCAGAGTGCTAACAGTGTTTTGAGGACAATTCTCTGCTGGAAGTGCCTCGAGTTATCCAAAGTTTCACTCATTTCCCTTTGATTTGACTTATATTGCCAGTGTTGTAAATATTATGTTACTTGGTCTTGTCCCTTTTCTATTCAACGAAAAATGACACCATTTTTCCGTATGATACTATGTGATGAAGTTTCTATAACATAACTTGAGATGTTGTGCTGAGAACCAATTTGTTAGTAGAAGAGAAAACATGGCGATTGCTATGTTATCATTTACAAAATCTGGTAACACGAGTATCACACTTCATGCAAATCCTTTCGTCTTTGCTATCTTCAAAACTAGTGAACTATTGTTCGAAAATTTAAACCTCTTTATTCAAAGTGCGAGTTGCAGCAGCAGCATCTCTCTCTGTTAAATGGTTTGTTGTGACGACTCTTCAAGGCATTGAAGGTAAACAATGTTACACATGATTTTGTGATATATGTATGATACAGCTTTGCGAGACAGTGAGCATAAAATTATCATATGAATTCATTCCCATAATTTGAAAAATAAGACACGAGTTAATTATAATATGCAATATACAATTAAACATTCATTTGTTAATTAATTTAAAGCATGTCTGTTACTGATTTTTTGGTCCAAAATTTTGATTTTTTTGACCGTTAAAAAGCAACTGGGTGCCCACCAATGTGAGGAAGAAGTCAAAATGGACTGCTGGCAACGGCAAATTTTTTATTAAAATCAAACAAAAATTATTCCCAAACAAGCACTTAGTATAACTTTGTACCTTATGAAGAAACTTTGAATTCCAGCAGGTAGAAGATACTCATGAAAGGAATGAAGTCTTTTGTGGTTGAACTTATTTAGCTTAAGAGTGATGAATAGTGAATTATTTTTTTTAGGGCCTGAATGTTTTATGGCCATAATTATGCTATTTTGATGATTATAGAAAGATTACTTGACCCTATTAATTTACTCATTTCTAATAAACTATTAAAACTTCTCATTTGACTCCAACCAAATTTCATTCCGAAATTGGTATCAATTAACATAATTAAAATCAATCTACCTAATATGAAAAATTAATGATTACAACGACATGTTTAGATTGCAAGTCTAATTATATGCATAAAGTGTAATAAAAATATATCATATAATAAATTGTAAACTTAAATGAAAATTATATTTATGTTAAATTTAGAACTACTAGGCATGTTGATCGCTTAGAGCATCCAATGTACATTCCACTGCAACGAATATAGTTAGTTGCGACTATGATAATTATAATAGGGAAATGATCTAACGAGCTACTATGCTCATCTTATACTAAACTCTGGTAATATATCTTATTAATTTATTGATGGATAATAAATTTAATTCAAATATTGAGACCTACCAAATCTTTATCCATCAATTAATTAATATAATATATCATCGGTGCTTGGCATAAGATGAACACTGGTGTTCATTAGATCATTCCTTAATTATAATAATTTAACAATAAATATAGCATAAATGCAACTAATCCATTACATAATAAGTACACAGGGCAACCCATGTAAAGGTTATACAAGACATTATATCTTCTACTATGACACTTGAGTCACCTTATGTCGAGAGTGAACATATTCTTTATGCTATTGCTTAAAAGTATGCATATAAAATTTTCTGGTTGCATATTTACGATTAAGGTATTTTCACTTGTACATCAAGTGGTGTACATCAAGGGTTCCACCCCACTCACATGAAGGTGGGACCCACTGGAATAATATCTTTTTATTCGAGTGGACCCCACCCTCCATGTGAGGGGGTGTAACCCTTGATGTAGACCATGATGTACCATTAACATTGTCCATTCCGTTTTTGTCTATTCTCATATATGTGATTTTAGTGACATTCCGGTCCCCAATAGATGGAATTCGTCTATTGACTGTTAAAAATAGACATTATAACTGACACCATTTAGGAGTCAATTGGATGTATTAGTCTATTGGGGACTACAGTGCGTGCTACTGATATAATAGTTTCGGAACTTAATAGCCAATAAAAATACAATTTCACAAGAATTGTAGATTTTTTCCAGCTTTCTTCCTCAAGTAAACAAAGCACTAGAGATTTATACAAGATAAATTTTCTATACCAACAAAAAATATGCCAGTTTCAATCATTGCCCAATAAAAGGGTGCTAAAGACTAGCATAAAAAAAACTTGTCAAATCGTATAAAAACTAAAGAATAGGAATGTCCAGGAATAACTCCTCGACCCCGATATGAGGACAAAAAAGAAGGTAGGAAATAAAGCTAGAATAAAACTTTGCAATCTGCATTTCTGACCCGTAAATGGAAGTAGTTTTCTTTGGCCAATCAGAAGCACTTTCTATGCACAATTGATGGACCAGATTCATCATACTCGGCCTTGGCTATCCACATCTGCACAAAACATTGACAAAGATTCTTCCCTTAGAAAATTTGTACATCAAACTATCGTGTTTATAAACAATCCATTACCGTGTAATGGTAATACAAACCTGTTGGAAAGTGCTGAGGGATGCCAAGATGGAGCCTCCAATCCAGACACTGTATTTTCTTTCTGGAGGTGCAACCACCTTAATCTTCATGCTGCTTGGAGCTAAAGCTGAAATTTCCTTGTTCATTCTGTCAGCAATACCCGGGAACATGGTTGAGCCACCACTCAGCACAATATTGCCATAAAGGTCTTTCCTGATATCAACATCACACTTCATGATGGAGTTGTATGTTGTCTCGTGGATTCCTGCTGCTTCCATTCCAATCATTGAAGGCTGGAAAAGAACCTCAGGGCATCGGAAACGCTCAGCACCAATGGTAATCACCTGTCCATCAGGTAACTCATAGCTCTTTTCTACACCAGAGCTTGTCTTTGAAGTCTCGAGCTCCTGTTCATAGTCAAGGGCAATATAAGCTAACTTTTCTTTCACGTCTCTCACAATTTCCCGCTCTGCTGAGGTGGTGAAGGAGTAACCACGCTCAGTAAGGATTGTCATTAAGTGATCAGTTAGGTCACGACCAGCCAAGTCAAGACGAAGGATGGCATGCGGAAGGGCATACCCTTCATATATTGGGACAGTGTGGCTGACACCATCACCAGAATCCAGCACAATACCGGAGCAGGAAGCACTATAGCATGTGAACAAGATCAGAATTACATTAAGGACGCTCACTCAACATTTTGACTAGTTGAAACTTGAGCATAAATAACAAAAACAGCCTTCTGAAGATAAGAAAGCCTATAGAAGTTCTAACCCCCGACCTAAAAATGGATAAAGAACTGAGTGATTCTTGAATTTGGGGAATCAAGTTAGAGCTTATATACGATTTCCTATTTTCTTTTTAAATTTTATTGAAAGTTGGACTATATTGACTTTTGAAACCCACTGTTTAGAAACTTCTACAATTTGACATCAGAAAGAAAAATGACTCCCATATCATAATGGAAAACACAAATTAATTGAAGTGCGAAAAATGCTCACCAGTAGTTCGACCACTAGCATACAGGGAAAGGACAGCTTGAATAGCAACGTACATAGCAGGAGTGTTGAATGTCTCAAACATAATTTGAGTCATCTTTTCACGGTTAGCCTTGGGGTTGAGAGGTGCTTCAGTTAGGAGAACTGGGTGCTCTTCTGGGGCAACACGAAGCTCATTGTAGAAAGTGTGATGCCATATCTTCTCCATGTCATCCCAGTTGCTTACAATACCATGCTCAATTGGGTACTTCAGTGTTAAAATACCACGTTTTGACTGAGCTTCATCTCCAACGTATGCATCTTTTTGTCCCATACCCACCATCACACCAGTGTGACGGGGCGACCAACAATGCTAGGGAACACAGCTCGTGGAGCATCATCTCCAGCAAATCCAGCCTAGAAACATGTTAAACTCTCGCTTCAAACTCGAATATTGGGAACGTGGGCAAAATCGCGGGTTTGGAATTTTAAGGATAAATAAACTTCAAATTATACCTTAACCTTGCCTGTCCCATTGTCGCACACGAGTGGCTGAATGTCATCTGCTTCTGCCATCTTATGCTACTTTCTGCGGATATACAGCTTCATTAAGTACGTCATGTTTTATTTCATTTTTATGAACTTTTGTGTGTCTAACACTATTAACTAAAGAGTATTTTGTGGCCATCCAGATTGAAAACAAGGTAAGTTTATGATGCATAAACAGATGCCCAATCAACATAATGTATCAGAAAAGACACCACATAGGACTAAAAATATTAGACTGGAATCAGAAGACAGGTGGTGTCATAGACTCAAAATCATGCAGAAAAAATTATTACGAAAAAGCCGCAACATTAAAAATTGACTACAATAAAAACCAGGCACGAGCCAAGGTGACAGCAGCAGAGAAAACTTATTATAACCGTCAAATGAGAATAAAAATGGCACATGAAATGCAATATGTAACTAGAAACACAAAAGTGTTGATGCTACAAACCAGTTATCACAATGCAACTTCAAGAAGCCCATGTTAGATGAAGGAAAATTATGTAAAAATGATTGAAAAGAAGATAGATAAAGAACAATGATTAAAGGTGTCATTTCTAACAATCTCTCGTCTGAATCAACCGATCATTTTACTTTTCTCCTGATCCTGCTTAATTAATTTTTGAACAAATTTGTGCTAATTGACATTTGGAATATTCTCTTTCCATCAATAATAAAAAAGGAAAATCAGGAACAAGAAAGAAACATATATACACATGTTAATAGTATGAATACTTGAAAACAGCAAATAACGAAAGATGCTCCTGTAAATATTACACGAAAAAATCTAAAGAAGCAATGTTTGATCATCTTACTATTGAAGACCCTTGAAACTAAATCTGTAATTTCAATATAACTATGGGATGAATGAAGACTACCTCCAAATCATGACAGAAAATAAAAAATAAAATGATGTGATTGCCATTATATGTGCTGATGTCCTTTTTCATAATTTAATAATGATCTAATTTCGTTTTACATTTTTTAATTCCGAAAACCAGACAATTGATATCAAATATATAGCACCCTCTATAAATTGAAGTTGTCTAAATGAGATCTACAATGCCCATAGTAAAAATCCAACCATGCAACGAGAAATAACCAAAGCATCTCGAATGAGATGGAAAGTAGCCATGCCTCATAGGTCATAGCACTCTACTTCTCGG
>CAIGRB010106423.1:0-11717 GCA_903798255.1 Fraxinus quadrangulata
AAATTTTAATTACATATTTTTCAAAAATTATTATTAAAATATGTATTTTTTAAAAAAAATGAGCTCAAACAAAGGCTTAATGAACCAAACCCTAATTAAGATATACAATTTACAAGACATCAATGATAATGATGTTGATATTTTGCCAGACTAATCCTAATTATTTTGAAAATCTTGCAGTAAAAGAAGTAATAGGTCGAATTGAATACATTAAAGAATTCAATTAACCCATTCATTTATTTTGGAAATCTTTTCTGATACAAATATTAATGATTCTTATATGGGATAATTGTGGCAGCAGTCCCAAACTTTTGAATTTTTCGCAAAATTTACTCTAACCTTCAATTTGTGCCAGCAACAATCTGAAACATTTAAAAAATTAGCACGTGAGGTCCAAATTGATGATTTTTGTTAATTTAACCGTTAGTTGACCCATAAATTTGACTTTGACCAAATTTAAACAATTTTATGGATAAAATGGTAACTTAACATTTTATACATAAAATAAGTTAAAAATTAAATTAAAAAAATAAAAACACGTATAAACCCATCAACCCCACCCCACCAAATCAAAACCAGAAAATTGTCCCCTTATACATCCAATCGCCACCAACTCACATCACCACTACAACTCCCCTTATTCAAACCAGCCAACCACCATAATTAGGTAACCCCATGGAAGGGACTTCAACGGGCTCGAGTGATAGTCAGTAATCCGACGCGAGTAAGGGAAAATTGCAACTTTTCAATTTCAATTTCAACACAACAATGACAAAAAAAATTAGGCAATTTCACTTGTTTTATCATTATTTTTTGTTTTCTATTTAATCTCGAATTTTTTGCCATTCTTGGGGGCTACCACTAACCAAAGCTATTGCCATTTTGCTCACATTAATATGAGAAATGGGTTTGTTGGAGTGTAAGGAAGAGGAGGGACCATACTGTAACGTCCCAAATTTTTATCATTTTGAGGTATTACCAAAATAATTTTCATGTACTTAAAATGTGAAATGATAACATTCTATTTTTTCTAAATAAACATGACATTCATAAATTTAAATTCGAATAATAAATCATGTCTTTAAAAAAAATTTAAGCATTCTCAACAATTGTTATTGAACAAAATGAACTAATAAATTTTAAAAGAAAAGCTATAAAACTTAATATTCTCGTAGAGTGAAATCATTTAGCAGTCTGCTGCACTATCCCGCCATAGATCCAATCGACCTAAACTAACCTATAAAATTTTGTAAGAGTGAGTATTTTGAAAATGCCAAGTAAGATACGTGAAGTTTCCATATACAATTATATGCAATAAAATAACACTTCATACCATTCTTCTCTTATGGAGTATCTTGGTGACCAAGCGAAACGTTCATCTAGGTCATCTTAGATTCTCGAATGATCTCTTATCTCTTTCTAAAGAACCCGAAGGCCCATTGACAATTCATGCATAAATTACTGAACATAAATGCATCAGGAANAAATAGTAGTTGAGTCATGGTAAATTGTGATGAAAAATCATGTCTTTCCAATTTGATAAGAATTTGTTATAATGATTGGTTGGAACTAAAATTTAGATAGATCGAATCACTTTAAAAATAAAAATAAACATGTCTTATATAATATAATATCATATATCTTACACGTGCACATCTAAATATGAATGATTTGATGATGTGAATGGAATACTAATAATAACAATTTTAAGATGAAAAACTAATAATTTCAATAAACTTCAATATCTTTGGTCTAACAAATTCGAAATAACTTTTTCTTGGGCTTAATTTACACGATTAAAAATGAGATTTTCAACGAGACTCATATTGATATACTTTTTGTCACTTTAACAATATCTAAGTATTTAGCCCAAAACATAAGAATTTAAAACATACCGCTTTAGTCTCTCAACTTTCAAAAATGTAATATATAGAACAATTTTTTTTAAAAAAAAAATTCGGGGTGTTACAATCTCCCCTCCTTCAAAAATTTCGTCCTCGAAATTCGAACGTATATGTAAAATCTCTTTGTGCATTGTATTGTCTAATAATTTTAAAAGAATGATATTTCAAAAAATGAAATAAGATAACACATAATTTTGCTAAAAATATATAATATTTCTTTGCATACCTTGGATCAACTGGAGAGTCGTCGAATAATGAGCGCTAGGTGTCAAAGATTCTTCATCTCATTACATTTTTAAGACTTTAACTTTCACATTGTCCGTAAACTCCTAATATTTATGAAAATGCTTCATTTTTTCGTAATCTCCAAAAATAGGATTTTCTCAAAAATGAAGTTTCAATATATATATATATGATTTTTTTTTTGAAGGTTTGAAATATTATATTTCGTCTCGTTAATTTGAATAATGCGCAAGCAAAAGGCTTCTACATGAGGATGTGGATCACAACGAACCACTTAAATCCCAAGCACTTTTTAGAGAGTTTAGGTCTTTTTGACGAAACTTTTCAATTTTGTAATTATGCAAATCATAAAACTCTAACAACAAGTCGAACATAAAATCTCTTTAAATGTGAATTTTTAGACTGATTTTTTTTTTTAAACATCACCAAAAGTTAAAGCTAAACACATAAAAAATTTCACATATGAAACTTAAACTATGAGTATTAAACCATAACAATTTAAATTATATAATACCATTATTCAAAATTTATTTAAACCAACATTTATCCTTCAAAATAAAAGAAAAAATTAATTAATTAATTAAAACAATAAAATTTTTTGTCATTGTTCACGTGGAAGGAGATATTGGCGGGAACAACACCAGAGTCGATAGAGGAGGAGGGTGGTGGTGGTGACGACGACGGAAAGGGATAAGGCGAGACCGAGTAGATTTGGGTTTAGGAGGAGGTGGGGTGTGGGTGTGCGAAGGAGAAGGAGAAGGAGAAGGAGAAGGAGAAGATGATTAGTGATTGTGTATTATTTTTTATTTTTAATTCAAATTTACCATTTTATCCTTTAGAAATTTGTTTAGATTTGGTTTAAGTCAAACTTATGGGTCAGCTAACGGTCAAATTAATAAAAATCATCAATTTGGACCTCAGATGCTAATTTTTCAAAGGTCTAGGACCATTGGTGGCACAAACTGGAAGTTAGGATAAAATCTGCGAAAAATTCAAAGATTTGAGACCGCTGCCGCAATTATATCTACTTATATTTATATGGGTTCACTAGTCTCGATAAATTTCAGCATTCTTTACTTCCCTCAAGATTTTCTTGCACTTATTTTTTCCTCGAATTTCAATTCAATTATTCAATCATCTAGGGAATATTTGTGTTTTTTTTTGGCATTTTCTTGTTTACTGAAACATGCATGTTTGCTGAGGCCTATAATATTTTGTTCTTTTAACAGCTCAACATTTTTAAATTTGACACGTCAAAATTTGTGGATCATTTTTAAAATGTTCATTTGGTACGAGTATAAACCTTAAATCACGTTTGACAAAGGTCGAAATCTTGTATTATATTGTCCGATCATGTTATCATTGTAATAAAGTTTTGTCAAAGATGCAGTTGTAAGTTTTAATCAAAATCTAAGTCCATCCCAACAGCTCCATTAAAAGAAGATCAAGCAGCATGTGCTTTTGCTGCTTTCTTTGGTCCCATCAAAACCAAGTTTTCCACCAAAATTTTCAAACCTTGAGAAAGAATTTATAACTAAGATAGACAATTAGACGTGCCCTTAGGGTTTTTCTAAAACTCATTGAATTCAATTAAGGGCTCGTTTAACATAGTTTCTGCTTTTGTTTATACTTCTTGTAAAAGAGCTTTCTAATAAAAATATCTTATGTTAACTTCTTTTAAAAGTTCGTTTATCCAAATAAAGTACTTTCGAAAAGATTATTCAAACTTATCTTAAAACGACTTCTTTGTCTTAGAATTTGCTTCTGACTTTCGAAAGTCCTACTAAATGAGCTATAAATATGATTGACAATTAAAGAGATTGGTTGTAAGTTTGGAATAGTATATAAAACTAGACAATATTATTAAGAAAAAAATTTAAAAACTTATTCTTTAACATTGTTTGTCTAATTTATAGTGTGTTTGAGCTACATTAGTTTTGAAGAATGTATCTTAGAATAGTAGATTGATGGATGATGTATAGTTGGAAAATAAGGAAAAGTTATTAATGTGATGAAAAATATTATTTTATTGAAAAACGTATGGTGGAAAATGACTAGAAGAATGAAAATAAAAATTTAAATGTGGCTCAAATAGGATCTTAGTATCTTTGATGTTATAGATCCGTCTCATTTCCAATTCCACGCAACTTAATTCAACTAAATTTTGAAGCTTTACAATTGTCTTTTCTTGGATCTTCTTTTTCGCATTCTTATTAAAATAAATAAATTTCTTGCCTTTAGCATTTTATATTTGTCATAAAAATCAAATTGAGCCAACTTGTAAAACGATGAAAATTTATTTGAATTGGACAAATTTAAGCTACACTAACAAGTCCAGCTCTCGATAAACAGTTTTCACTTTTCAAATGTTGCTACTTTCGCTAGATCGATGATCATATCGAGTTTCATAGCTATTAGAATTGAGTCGAAAATTGTACATTCTATATCTACGTATTTGTTTGTGTGCGCATGTAAAGTAGAGAATTCAATTGTATGATACAAGTAGAAATATTTTATATAATAAATATATCAACACTTCTGCCCTTGCTTTCTCTGCAATCAATCAGAAGTCCAAGTATAATTTCCAATGATTCAGATTTAGCAGGCTAGGTTGTAATTGACAATCAAGTCAAAAAGCAAAAAAACGAAAAAAAAAGTGAAAATTGGTGGACAGAAAAGCCACCAAATTACACCCCCCACTCCCAAATAGTAGAAACTAGGCCTTCTTTTTTATCCCTACACTTTTCCCTAAATTATAGTTCATAATTTATCAGCAACGAGAGCTCTTTCGGCAGTTGAGTGCGCCGGCGCCTGAGGTGATGGAACTAATAAGTGATGATGGCTTTGCACCTAAACTTGAAGCTCTAGCATAACTCGATGATGCTCCAGCACCAGAAGGGACAAAATATGCTCCATTCAACATTAGGTCGCCTTCGGATCTCCAATTCCAACCCTTCCACTCGCTTTCTGGTGCATCCTCGTGTTTCGTCACCTGCACATTCATGCAAATGAATTAAAACTCTCATGCCAATGTCACGTGATAATTCAACATAGATATCTAAGGATTGATTACGAAATATAATGAAATGTCGGGATCAATTTGTTCATTTTTAAAAATTGAAGACCAACTTATTACTAGATAACGATTAAATACAAATATTGCAACTTTCCAGAGAAATGATGTGAATTTTACCTCCTTGCTGAATCTGTCATCAGGGGCAAGAAATCTGTTGCCTTGGCTGTTAATTGTAGGTGAAGCACTTCCTCCTATGGCATACATTTCCCAATGGGTATAGTCATTGTTCACTACATGGAAGTAACCATGTCTGCACCTGCAGTAAAAAAAACACATTACATCGATATATGGCCTGACTACGATTTAATACTGCGTGCCAAATATGTATTAATGTTCGAATTTCGAACTTTACCTCGGCATTCGTTGGACAAGCCCTTCTCCGAAGTGGTTAAAGGCAATAGTAACTTGCATGTCCTTGTCTTTATAGTAAGTATCACTATGTCCCAAGAGCATAACCTTGTCATGGTGAGTCATGAAGTTGTTTGAAATTGTAATAGCAGTGGACCCTTCAACGGCATCGATCAATCCATCACGGCAATTAGACAAGGAGCAGTGATCTACCCACACGTGACTTCCACCGAAGATAGACACACCATCACCGTCCGATAGAGTTCTCCACCCAAAGTGCTTTGTAGAGCTCCTCACCATAGCATTCCCTCCTTGTTTACAATCATGTAAGTGTATTCCATGTATGATAATGTTAGTCACATATTGAATAGTAATGCATGGACCACCAGCAATGTGCACACTTGATCCTCTACCATCAATTGTCTTGAATGAATTCATAATAAGTTCTTCTTTCAATTGGATTACCATATCTCTTGCAAATATGATCCATAATGGCTCTTCTTGGATGACGGCATGTCGGAGAGTCCCTGGCTTCGGGTTGACCACATCGTAGTCCCCAGAATCCGTTACAACGTATATCTTTCCATCTCTTCCACCAATGGCATTCTTTCCAAACCCTATTGCACAATCCGCTAGCTTTTGGCGATTTTCCTGCCAATTTGCATCGCACCGCCAACAATCGTCAATGGGATTCCCGGTGTTGCAAGAGAGAAATCCCAATTTTCTCCTCGACGCATTTAGTTGTCTGTATTGAAAAAATGTCACACATTGTTAGTCAAAACTACTACATTATGTGTAGTAAGTAGTACTAGACATGATTGAACAATACAAATGGACAAAGTTTTAATACAATGTACTTGTAAACAAAACAAACAAAGTACTAGACAAATTTATAGTCGAGCTTACCTATGAACTTCTTGGACGATCAATTCGGGGTCTCGAACCGGAGAGGAGGAGGCAGCTAGGGATTGAATTTGTAGACAGAAAATGAGAGCTATGAAAGAGATTGAAATGAATGCCATTTGCCTCTCAAAAGTGTAAAGTGAATAGGTGAGAAGAAATGGAGGGATGAGGGAAATGAATGAGAAATGGGGGTTTATAAAAGGAAAAAATAGCCGGGGAAGAAGGCGTGATTAAACTAAACATGTGGGGTCTACAATTCCTTTGTGATTACTAATTTTACGGAGATTCCCCTATGGTAGTTTTTGGCCGTTGGGCGTGTCTTCACCTCATCAAGGTTGAAATAAATGGCATTAATTCATAGTTTGTTTTGTTACCCCAACCCTACCCCTACCCCTACCTATAAATATATCATCCATTGATAAAAATTAAATTAGGCGGGTCGATTCAACCATTTCTGAATTAAAATCCGATAAATTGGGAATTATTTTTTGTTGAAAAAATCGATGCAGATAGTTATGTTTCAGTTTGTACGATAATAAAATACTCTGCTGCTTTCTAGAGCACAGTCTTTTAAGTTTTACCTAGTAAGTATATTGGTAGCTCCCGCATGCATAAGCAGTCAAGGAGAGCTAGCTTTGCTGAAAAGTTTAATTCTTGAAAATGAAGCCTTTCAAATCTTTGGAGTATCTTCAAATACATTAATAAAAACAATTCTCAAAAATTCCCAAGGATCGAGTCAAAGCGATTCTATTTCACTAAAATAGGGTGGATTGATTTTTAATTTGAATTCGAGGATAATGATGTATAATTACCGTCACCATACATATCATCGGCTATGTCATTAATTCTGAAGACGTGAAGACAGAATGATCTCTGGTTTCAAAGTCTCTATAGTCGTATTTCCTCACTAGAGCGATAGAAAACTTGTAGTGGAGCGACACCATCACTTCGTATCTGAATGTTATAGATTCAAAAGGTAGCCGAGTTCAAGGAGGGATCTTGGAAGAGATGGATGTGGAGTAACATCAAACCTAGATCTCGATTAGGAAATATTGTAAGCAACTTTATATCCATTTAGAACTTGTTTCTTCGACTCACATATAGTCCGTGTTTGGTTTAGCTGAAAAATTAAGATTTTTAGTAGATTTTAATAAGAATTGATGAAATATGTAGTTGAAAAGTTAATAAAAATTGTGAATCTCATAAATGGGTGAATAAAAATTAATTTGAGAAAAAGGTGAATTTCAAAAAGTGAAATTCAAACAGAGATCACCGACACAAAAATTCAATTGGCTATTCATCTTGATTACAACTTCTTGTTTTCATACAAATTGATGGAAATGATTTGCTCTGTTTCGGCATGGGATTCTACTCCTTTTCTACTATTTGTGATCTTTCACAAATATTAAACAAGTTGTCAGTGACATTACGTTGATGACTTGTTTTTTTTTCTTTTTAGTTAATAGTTTATCGAAGCCTTATTATATAATTTTTCAATACCCCGTGAGAAAGTGGAAATTATATTATAACCAATTAATTATAGGAAAAAAAAAATTTATATTATGTTAATTAATCAAATCATTCTTAACAACAATAATGTTTTTGATTTCATGGGACCCTCGATGATATTTGCCTTGATTTATCTTGGACAAGAAGCAAATGATACAAACATAATCTTCTCTCTTTATTTCCATCGACAAATAAACATATAATTAACCAAGTTATATCTTCGTCATACGGTTTCTTTTCTTTTTAATTTACAAGTGTTAAATAATGCATTATGTTAATAATTCAGCACAAGAAACGAGCATGACATAAACCCGACTTTCAAAATTAATTCATTAAGTCCACGACTGGTTCAATTAAAAAGCTGATTAAAAGTTAGATTAAAGTAACGATTAATTTTAATCATACGTTTCACGAGATCCACAACATTCAATTGTACATTTTATCAATTTTTATTGAAATTCACTAAAAATTTAAATTTTATCTGAATTATACAGTGGCTAAATATAGATAATAAACAAAATAATATGACATGCAAACATTCCAAATTAAATATGCAAACAAGATGAAGACGTGCCTAGTGCAAACACAATTGAACAAAAAACACAATCATGAATCCCACCAAATCTTCAAAAGGTTACAATTTATTCTAACTAACTATTTCAAATTCCATCTATTTCTGACTTCAATTCAAAGAATTATTTATTACGTGTCGAACCCAAAAATTCCATGGCTCTCCCACACGCTTTTGCTCTAAAAATCAAACTTTAAATAAATCTTGATTAAATTAATTTATAATTTTTGTACCGCAAAGCACGCCGCAACTCCATAACAACATTTGACGTGCGATGCAACCTATATGACACACGTCAATACATTGCGGGGGACACATGGCCTCCATCAAAGGCATCAATTAAGCTGGTTTGTGGATTTCACTTTGAAAGCTACGCCTACACCCTCACATGGAGATGTGCTTGTTTCTTCTTTGCAATAACCAATGGCGTTTCAAGATTTGCTAGATACGATAGAATTATATCAGATACATATTTATCTTATACACGTCCTTTTAAGTATAAGTTTGACTCCTTTTAACATCTTCTAATCATCATCAATTTACTTTCATTAATATATTACGATTGGTAAAAGATCGATCTGACATGACAAAAATTTGAAATCAAGAGCAAGTTTTAAGCTACTTGACGCAACGTGCAACTTAAACTCAAGGGCAAGATCGCACGAGACTCTTGAGACGTGATTCAACTTGCTCAATAGCAGTGTGTCTATGATTCTCGAGAAGGGACAACTACTAATTCGACAAAAGAGTGTCAACATCATCCTACAAGTAAAAAAATATTTTTGGCTCGAATTAAGCAACTATTCACTCTAACCAAAAGTTTGTGAAAATTCTTTTATTGTTGTAATGACTAGAATATTGAAGTATAATTGGTCAGTCCACTTCAATTGCCTGACTCATTAATGCATCAATACCTTGTAGATATATTCATGCTTTCATCTTTTTTGTTGTTGATCAGAGTTTTAAGATCAATTTAGACGTCAACAACGAAATTTAGAGCATAAAATCTTTACACGTGTTGAATAAATACACGATCTAACAACATCGACTATTAAATCGAAATGAATTTATTTATTTATTTACTTGTACTTATATCTCAACAAATGTGTCGGGCAAAATCTAACGGGGTGTCCACAAATGTTAGTTTGATGAATTCTGAAATTTTATAAATTCTAATGAATTTCATGGATTTGAATGGATTTCTACAAAATCCATAAAAATCACAATAAAATAAGTAAAATTTCAAAAGAATTTGTTATGTGTGTTTTTAAATTTCAAATTCATCCAATTTTTTTAAAATCGCTCTATTAATGAAATCCTTATAAATTCTCGAGTTACTGATGATCCTAAACTTTAAATGGTTTCATTAAAATATCGAATGAGAATACTTGAATTTAATTTTTTTTTAAATCCATCGAAATTTCCATAGTAAACACTCTTAATAAAGAGTACAGCCATGCGCCGTGTTACTTGGATTGCTTTTGTGCCTTCTATACTGTGACGGTTTGAGTGATAGTTACTTGGGAATCTATCATCCTCCACTTAACCAATAATGTCACATCAACTTACTCCGTGCACATGCAAGGTATTGAATTTTCACATCAACGCGTTCATTATTAAATCCATATTTTTGTCCAATTATCAGATTTTTAGCCAAAATTTCAAGATTTTAATGCCTAAGTTACTGGCATAAGGTCAATTTCTTCGCCTTGAATCTGTCACGAGATTGGATGGATTGTGTTTGACTAAGATTAAAAGTTGGTCAAAATTACTTTTAAGCCATTTATATTTTACTCACCGTGTATGGTCGTGTATTATTAACTTATTTGTAATAAAATTAATTAGCCTTCATTTGACAAATTTATAAAGAGGAATATTAGTAATTCCACGAAATGTATAAATAATAATCAGTAATATTTATAAATGTTCGATTGAAATTAACGTTTTAACTTTTATTGCATTTATAAACAAATTCTAATATGATTTTTGTATAAATCATAAATATTATTATTTGACAACGAGTTTATATTTCAAGGTCAAGCCATCATAGTAAATGTTCACCCACATAATTTTCAATCATGGTTGGTGTACATCAATTCTAATATGTTATATATATTTTTAAATAGTTTTTCCGTCCACATTTTTCTAAAATCAAAAGCCACGTCAACAATAATGTGAAGGGAAAAATGTACAAGTGGCAAAATCTTATAATATTAGGGGAAATGCAAAATTGGTCCCAAGTTATTATTCAAGTAACAAGATGGTCTCCAACTAGGGATGACAATTTACCCCGCTTTGCCTCTCCCCGAATGGGGCAAAAAAAACCTACCCCGGCGGGTTAGTGGGGCGGGGCATAGGACGTCGTCCCGCCGCGGATTGCGGGGCGGGGCGGGGAGGGATGCCCCGCCCCGAACTCACCCCGTACAAAAGAAAAAAAATTAAAATAATTGCAAAAAATAATAAAAAATAATTTAAAAAAATAAAAAAATTTAAACGGGGCAAATCTCAGTCCTGCCCCACCCCGCCCCGTTTAATGTGGGGCGGGGCATGAGGCGAGGTGGGGAATTATCTCCGCGATGCGGGATGGGGTGAGGGTGCCTCGCCCCGAACCCGCCCCACTGCCATCCCTATCTCCAACTTAAAGATTAGTTTGACACCATCCTTTATTATAAATTTATAACTGCACAATCACTTTCAACAGCATAACTCGTCCAAATTTCCTTTGAAGTATGAGTCCTTTGAAATTCTTCCCCATCGTGGCTTGTGATAGACAAATCAATTTGGCAACCAACAAAGTGGGATATGCGCTACTTGATTTCCGAGTTTTTCCATTCAGCTTAAAGTATTGAGTTACTATTTAAAATTCTTCGTGTATTATTACTTACTTTTATTATTGGAAATTTTCTGATGCAGGTCGAGTCTTTGAGCGACATTCATTGAATGTTGGGACGGTGACAAAAAATAAGCACCGGATACTTAAACATCGGGACATTGTGGGGGTGTCAGGCGTGTGAATTGGTTTTATTTTATTTATTTGATTGTTATCTCGATTGTTTTTTAATTTAAGTAAGGGTATTTTGGCATTAATTAATCATAAGGGTTTTCTAGGATTTTCTTGCTCGTTTGGATAGTACTTAAATTATAAATAGATAGATATTAGTGG
>CAIGRB010106423.1:11818-30658 GCA_903798255.1 Fraxinus quadrangulata
AAAAAAAAAAAAAAAACCTTTATTTTTACACTTTTCACTTTCCTGAAAATTATTACTTAATTATTATTTCTAGTAAAAAAAACTTAAATCCTATTTAACATCAATATGCTCTCCACTTCAGTTTTAAAAAAAACTGAGGGTGGAAATAATTACATTGTTAATTATTAGAAATGGCTGTTATCATAGAGTTAAAAAATTCTTGACCAATTTTTTTTTCAAAAACGAAAAGAAAAAAAAAAATTCGACTGAGTTTACGACAATTTTTTAAACATATTATTCTTTATCAATTTTAAAATCTATATTTTACACAACTTGTTCTAAATATTGACACGTCTTTTTTCTTAATCGTATTGTTCAATTCATTGTGTTGAAATCATCATGAACATCAATAGAACAAGTCGTGGTATTGCACGAATCAAATAAATGTGGAAAATATAATACGTCCTTTGTGCTATTTCTATGAGTTCTATAAACGAGCATTAATTCATCATTTAGCATTAATGAATCTTATTGAACCCCTGTTTCTCTATCATTATTTTAAAATTCTTTTTTTTTTTTCAAACTCATTTTTAACTATAAAACATTTTGCACGATCAATTTTTTTTCCTATTTTTTAACCACACATTCTCAAAAAATTCATTATTCCAAAACTCATTTTTCTACTTTAATAATAGACAAAAAAGGGTTGAGTATTATTCGCGGACGACTGTACAAGTGTATAGACACCTCGTTTCTGGAACCAGATTAAAACTCGAACTAGGATTTTTATAATTTTACTATATGAAAACACATATTCGCAATTTTTCCTCCAGATTATGGAAGCGTGCACTTCGAGACTTGTCTACATTAATGACAAATTTTACAACATATTTCTTGTTCTTAATTTTAATAATTCATATTTAACCAATCCTATGTAGCTTATTTAGATTGACACGTCTCTCATCTTTAATCTAATTCAATTTTATTTAGTTATTCGTACTGAACTCATCATAAATGCCGTCTAGACAAAACATGCTAGGTACTTTAAGTTACTGCCAAGTAGGGTAAATACAAAAAGAAAGGTATAACCGAATCTTTAATGATGATAGGCAAAAGCAATAGCATATCAAAATCATTAGATTATGTTTGCCGAATTATTATTATCACCTTAACTACTTTCTATTCATGTTGGGGTTCATCATATGAGTAAGGGACTGTTTGGCGGGTCAAAACATATTTTAAGATTAAGAAACTATTTTTTAAACATGTTTGAGATTTTTTTTTTAAAAGTGATTTGTCTAATTAACAGTTTTAAAGTAAGTTGATCTAAGATAATTTTCTTAAAATTTTTTTTTATAAGAAGCAGAAGTAAATGTAAAAGTCATTTCAAATAAACCTTAAGGGACAATTAATAATGAGGAAATTATAAAAAATCAGGTGTTTAAAAATTGATTTTCAAAAATCAGGTTGACAGATGTTTAAAAATTGATTTTCAAAAATCAGGTGTTTAATGTGGAGGTAGTTGTTGGTGGTGTGATGGTGGTTGTGTGGCGGTGCTGGTGGGAGCGGTGATGGGATAGCGTTTGTGACAAATTATCTGGTTAATTTGTAACCAAGTATTGGTGATGGATCTGGATCGGGGGTGGGTTATTTGGTGTATGTGACTGATTATTTGGTTTATTGTTACTAACCATTAAACCGTGACCTAAAAATTCGATGATTTGTGATTAAAAAATAATTTGTGATCAATAAATTTGAAAATATATGACTGATAGATAAATTGTGACCTATAATTTTTTTTGATATGCAACCAATGAAATAAATTGACGTATAAAATTTTTGATTTGTGACCTCGAAATAACATGTGACCAATTAATTAAATAATATGTGATCAATAAATAAGTTGTAACCTATAATTATGTATATGTGACAATTAATTGTATAATTGTGAATTTAAAATAATAATTATTTTTAATTATTTAACTAAATACCTGAGTTTTACATTTTTTAAATTTAATATCTGATTTTTGCAATTGTGAAATTTAATGTCTATTTGTGAACTCTTCCCATTAATAATTCTACTTTAATTTAACAAATTCTCTTTGAGCCAATGTCATATTTGGGCCATGATGAAAAGACATTTTTTTTTCATCAAGAAAATATATTATACAATATACCCAAAACTCCTACTAGTTGTTATAAAACTTGGATTATATTCCTACCACTATTTCCCATCAAACTTGAAACCACATGACATTGTAAATAATTTTAATTTTCTACTTTTGGCATTGAAAATGTTTAAGAAATGAATCTTACGTGGTTCGAGAACCAAAAACTCCTACTAGTAGATTTTTTAATTATTACATAGCAATTTATTTTAGCTGCTTATTTTTATATTTTCACTTTTACGAATTTGTTTTTCCAATTTTCCTAATGGGCTCAACTTCACCTGTTGAGCCCATTCCAAATGTCTCGAGAAGAGCCAGTTCTTTGATATGCAGTTCTTACTGATGTCGGTACTTTAGGCCGATGAGGGGGTCAAACCCTCTCAAATTGAGAGGCTGCAATATGTGTTGGGAAAAACTTGTATATATTCTCAATTCAAAATACTAGTTCGCAGTTGAAGTTGAATTTTTATTTATCTATTTATTATAAATGTGTGCAAATATTATCAAAAATTATAGATTTCTCTGCTAATATATTATCTTCTTCGTCAATTCTATCTTTGATTCAGATTCCAAAAACATCAGCATATGAGCAACCCAGTATCAAATATTTTGAACATAATCGATGCATACTCTCGTGATATAGGACAATTCCATTTTCTTTTGATATATTAGGCAAATAAAATAAAACTCGTTGTATGTTTCTTGATAGTTTACAATTAATGTGAGCAAACATAACCATAAACATAATGAGATATGTGGTGTTGCCACCATTTTACCCAAACGCTATAGCTCACGGCATAAATGCAATACACCATGTATCACCTAAAATCAAGTCCAATAATCCACCACAAGCCCACTCCCTTTGGACTCATGTTCAACATCGATTCAAACATGAGACCTTCAACTTTGATACCAGGATCATGTATGATATTTTCATCATTTTGTCCGCAAGTTACAATTGATGGCACCAATACAATCCACTCTATCACCCAGAATAAAGTCAGAGATCTACTTCATACCCAATTCGTTGAGCCCGCTCCATTTTCAAACATGCTCCAATGTTCTATTATCTCTATGGAAATATTCTACCATTGAATCAAACGCAAAATCTCCAAATCTGGATGTAGAGTATTGACATTACTTTATCCAAAAGCTATAGCTGATGATAGAGACACAATTTATCCTATATTACTTAGAATCAAGCCCAGCAATCCACTTCAAGCTCAGTCTTTTGAGTTCACCTCATTTCAAATATGCTCCTACATTATATAAACAGAGAGTCATAATGTTTGCTACGATGGAAGTGTCATTGGAAATGTCTTCCCACAAAGCTACTATACATAGTACAAATTATTATTAAATGATTAATTTATCATATACCATCAAATTTATGCCGCAAATTAAAAGATTAGATGACACAATATAATACCGCTATCGATTCTCCAGGAGCCTTATGCAGCTCCTCGTTACTTTAGAGCTCTTTGGTAATGGACTAAGGAGTTATTTGTTTCAATCTTCTAGACCATCCATTTTCTCAATCTTCTCCTCCAATTGCTCATCCATCTCCTATTCTCCTTTATCTTCTTCTGGACAGCTGCATCATCTTTCCCTCCTAATTTTCCTTTCAGTGCTTCAATTTCTGCTTCTCTTAACAGAATACTTTCAAGCTCAAGAATCCTTCGCTGTGCTCCTCCTTCTCCCACCGCATTGATATCAAAGGCAAGTGGGTTCTATCGAGTTTATTAGCAAGACAACAGTTCATTTTAAGCCCGTACGGTAATTTGTTTCCAAACCGAACAAACAGAAGGAGGGAAGCACTGGGTTATACAAGTTTATTAGTTCGGTAACAAGTTACGCGTTCATCTTAGAATTTTGATTCTGGGTATCAAATAATAAACTACAACTCCTTTTCTTACAAGTTCAAAGAAGAAGCTAAGAAAGGAAGAGAGCCATCAGGGACAATCTAGCACTCAACGAGCCGGCACGGGTGCCCTTGCTGGATCCGCCTGTGAAAAATGATTTATGAAGATTTGACAATTCACATTAAATATTTATAAATGTATTAAATTTTGACATAAGTCTGCATAGCTCATATGGTAGAGCACTAACTTTTAATGCGAGAGCACTAGCTTTGACAATACATTTGCAATAGATAAGATTCGAATTTTGTACTCAATATATAATAATTAAAAGCTTGACAACTATGACAATTATAGATTAATAAACATAACAAGAAATATTAGTATATTATTTGTTTTAAAAATTTACTATTTTTTAACTAAAATTCGTCATTGCAATGACACATCGATTGAACCGCTGATCCGATGATTTTTTCACTTAACAGCGGATCAGGTATGATAACTTTGCATAATATATACTTTTATTGTTAGATTTTATCAATTTTTTTGTAAACTTTAAATTTAGACTATCTAAGTAATGTTCTTTAGGAATTCGATTTTTTTTTTTTTTTTGTTAAAAATAGTTTTAAAAATCATTGTTTTAAAAACTTTGCATAAGTTTCGCCTAAGTTTGGAACTTGTATTTATCGTTTAATCATATTTTAAATATAATGAAGGTCGCTAAAATTTATTTATTGTCGTACCTATGTCGTCAACTTTTTTCATTGCATTCTTTCAATTAACCTATCTTGTTTTTCCTAACAATTACCGTTCAAAAATTTTGTTAAGAGTGCATAAAAAGACTTATTTATTCATCACATTTTTAAATAATCTTAAAAATATCAAATACGAATATACAACTAAATATGTGCCTTCAATTTAAAAAATACTAACGAATTTTTTTGGATAAAAATAATTATCGGGATAGTTGCTAATACTAAAAGGTTGATGATAAAAATGTGATAACAATATTGAGGATATAACTGTGACAATAAATAAATGTTAAAGGATTTTGCTTTTGTAGTCGCAATCTCAAACTTTTTACTTTAATGACAAGTGGAGCCCATTGTATAGAATCCATCCAATATTCCTTTAGCAAACCAGAAAATTCAAACTTTGACTCAACTTGACAAATTAAATCAAGGGTAAAATAGTAAATTTATATAAAAATTAAATTAAATAAATAAAATATTCATCTTCTTCAAACCACCCGCCCCCTTGAACCCCCACCTATCCCCAAAAGTCATTGGCCATCTATCCATATCGACCATCGCCACCACAAATTGCCACACATCTAAAATCCAAATCTCAAACAACAACACGAATAAACTGATAGATCCAAAATCCAAGGAGTAACATTTATAGCAGTATACAGATCAGTGTCGAAATTACCTATAGAGCACAACACGACAATACTATGTTGGGTTGCACCGAAATCTCCTCTAGCAATCGAATCGTGATGCACAGTCGAGGATGCTCATTAGCACCAACTGAAAGAGAAATCACACGAACACCATCTTCAATAGCTTGATCCATTGATGTTAATATATTTGTAACAACCGAATTTCCAACAAATTTTATACATAGCTATTCTAGCCTTTATAGCCATTCCTCTAGCTTACCCTTTTGCATATCCGAAAAGGCTAGCATTCACCACTATCGATCCAGCTGCTGTTGATGCAGAATTAGATATGAAAGATAAAGCGAATTTGTGTGAATGATCAATGAGTTAAGGCAATGGTGGCGATGACCTGTACAGTGGTCGGTGGCCGATAACTATGGCTGGCAGTGACTAATTTTTTGGTTGAGGAGGGGTTTGAAGAAGATGAATAGTTTTGTTTCATTTATATTTATTTTATTTTTTGATTTAGTTATTTTTATTATAAAAATATATAAAATTTCCATTTTATTAGTTCACTTAATTTGTCAAGTTGAGTCAAAGTTTGAATTTTCGGGTCGTCTAATGAAATATTGGACGGATTTTGTCCAATAGATTTCGACTGTCGTTAAAGTGAAAGGTTTGGAATTGTTGTCACAAAAATAAAGGTTAAGGTGTATTTTATAGTAAAGTGAAAGATTTGGGACATCCGCTACAATTTTCCCCCCATTTTTAATTAAAGATTACATTTTACATGAATAGCCAAATTTTCAAATGGTTTCAACTTTTCACAAAAGGATGTGCTAATCAACATTATAAACAGAGTTTTGCATCTTTTTTCCTTTTTCGATTTTCGAAATACTAGTTTCTACCAATGTCATATTGGGAATGGGTGTTATTAAAAATTTACAAAGTTACTGAAGCCACGTTTGACATCCATTTCAATGAGTTTTTTTTTTTTTTTTTTCCTTTTGAGAAAACAAGTTTTGAAATATTGATTTTAGGAGAATGTGTAGATAAAGTAGGATTTTTTTTTAATTTACGTGCAAAATATTGATTGTGTGAACATGAAATTGAAAATAAGTTTGAGAAAAAAGAGTTTTGATTTAATAAATGCCAAACCGGACTTAATATCATTATTGGTAGATTTTTAGCTTTATTGTATCGTGAAGTGATATCCCAATTGTCCTTTTATCAATCCTTCTATAGTGAGAGCAAATCTCACCATAAAGATATTGTCTACACGTCTCTAGGTCATAATTAATCTAATATAATCGTTAATTCATAACAAAAGTTATTTCCTGTAAGCTTAAAATAGACATCAATTTCTTACAAGTCGGTTTCAAGATAAGGGCACCCAAAAATGTTTATGCTTAGATATTAATTATTATTACTATCACATTGAGCATAACTCAAATCAAACACGATTTTGTAGGAAAAAGGCTGCTTAACAGTGGCGGACCCAGTATCCGATGAGCCCCGACGACAGCCCGTGCTGAATCTAACACCACCTCTTCGTAGGATAGTGAACGCTTGACTGTTGTAGTACTCATAAAATTTGTTATTAAGTTCAAAAATCTAATATATGTTAGATGTTACCGGTTTAAATGTATTGTAAAAATTCAAATCGTGCTATTCCTTTGAATTACACAAAACTTGACCACAATATCATTTAGTGAATATTTTTAATTTTTACAACAAAATTATATATATTCAGTTTAAACAAAATAATTGTTATATTTAAATTTCAGACCTTGTTCGATCTCTCTTTTTTTCAAAATACATTTTTGTCTCTTCTTTTAATCGCACATTTTTCAATAAAATAATATTACTTGCGAATTCAAAATTTTTTCTTATTTTTAACCACACATTATCTATTAAATCACTATTTCAAAATGCATTTTTTGAAAAAAAAAAAAGGTATCAAACGAGGCTCTTAATATTTTATTGTTGACAACGATCGACGATCTATGATCATCCGTGCTGACTCGAAATCTTGGGTCCACCATTGCTACGTAACCTTTGCCCTATGATTATTAAAGGTGACTTTGAAAGAGGCTGCGTTTCCATGTGAATGCACCAGTTAAAGATGGACTTGCGTAAAATGAATCTTAATTTTTTTTTTATATATTTCTTTTGAAGTAGCAAACGTACAAAACAACCTCACATATAAAAACAGAATTCGTGTGAGGAAAGAGAGAAACAAAATATTTGGGAAATTGTCTCTTGCTAGTTACTCTCCAATTCTCAAATCCTAACTTTTGAATCCCAATCCACTGTGTTTGGCATGTTTGGTCCCTTCTAACAGAAATTGCTAGTTTTAGCATTAATAGATCGGATCTTCCACCCCACGGTAGACGGAAGTTACAATGACCATTGTAGGCGAGGCAACGTGTGTTGCCATGTCATACTTTCATATGTTGCCATACTCACAATGGACATTGTAATTCCTGTCCATTGTGAACAAGAGATCAAGCTCATTAGTATTAATCGTGTTGTGGCAATCACAAGCCAAAATAATTGGAGGGCAAAATCGTCTAAACACTACTACCATTACATTTTTTCCTTTTTCTTTTTTCTTCTTTTGAAAGCCACTATTTCCAATACTTAAATTAGAATAAACAATAAATCAAAGCACAGTTGTCTTATCACCACAATTTTTGTTTAGTCCACTATATTTTTAAGTATTCTTTTTTCTATTTACTAACATGACATTAAGTAATATGACATAAATAACCATACTTTTAAACATTGCTTTCTTTGACATAAAATAAATTTTATTTATTCCACCACAACCATTTATGTTTAATTTTTAAATATTTTTTACGGTTTGATAGAAAAATATTAAGGACAAAATTAAAACAACACATTAAACTTATAAAGGAAAGTTTTATTTCATGGGAAACTCAACCCAACCTACTACCACCACTCTTTAAAAAGCTTTCCTTTATTTATTTATTATTTATTTTTATTTAATAATTGTAACAACTCCAAGACGATTATCAGATTATGCCTCACGTCTTGGTTTAATTATGCCTTAATAGCACAAAAATTCCATATGTTTGACACTTCTTGTGGAAAACGTTCCAACGTTTCTTTTTTTGCATTTTTATCCTTATTTTAACGTTTCATTACCAGAAACAAGCTTAATAGCACAAAATGTCCCTACGTTTGACACTTCTTATGGAAAATGTCCCTATGTTTCATTTTTTTTTCATTTTCGTCCTTATTTTAAAGTTTAATTGCCGAAAACATTCGTTTCACCATTTTTTAATGTAAAATGACTAATATACCTTCTTATCTAAATAAAACAAAAAAGAGAGAAGAAAAATAAAGAATAAATTGCAATCTTACTCTTGAACTTTTTTAAAAAGTGCAAATGAGTTCAAATAAATATAATTTTGCTCTATAATTTTGGGGCGATTTTTGCCCATCTAGCCGCTATATATGGAGCCAAATTTCGGCAAGCTCCGGCCACCTAAACGTCTGGAAAATGGTAACGATGGAAAGCCCTTAACCTCCTCTTCAATTCCATATCAATATCTCCATGTAACTCTAAGTATTCTGGCCGGTACAAAGCTTCAAAGTTTGTTGCCTGAAAATTTGAAAAACGTCGATTTCTTCACTTCCGGCCACCATATTGGCCAGAGCTCATCACTGACCAACCCCCCACCTCTGGACGACCCCACTTATGCAATCAATTATAACCAAACACCAAGTTTAGATGTTGAATTTAACCTAGAACTTCTCCTTGTCGTAACGCACGTGACATCGCCTGGGGAGAAGTAGGTTTTCGGTGCCATCTGGACAAACGGAGGTCGCAGACCACATGGGCTAGGTTCGCCTTCACCTGGCGCACCTAGCCCACCCTTGGGTCTCCCCCAATTTGGCTTCAATCGATCGAAATTTGAATCTGAAATGCTCGCAGGTGCGAAATCGCGACAGCCAGACCTAGTTTCCGCCAATTCAGGTTCCGTCCGGCCAAATTAAGGTGGCGAACCACCTAGGCTAGTCCACTCTCAACCTGGCGCACCATGGGTCAGGTTGGGTCAGATCCAATTTTGCCCTGAACGTGATGAATTGGTGGCTACGATTAGGGCACTGTGCGAAAAATGGTTATTTGTTATATTTTAATAATTTATTTGGACTTATCTGCACTTTTTAAAAAAGTTCAGGAGTAAGATTGCAATTTTTTCTTTATTTTTCTTTATTTTTCTGTTTTATTTAAATAGAAGGGTATATTGATCATGTTACGTTAAAAAACAGTGAAACAGATGTTTTCCACAATGAAACGTTAAAATAAGGAGGAAAATGAAAAAAAATGAAACGTATGAATGTTTTCCACAAAAAGTGTCAAACGTTGGGACGTTTTGTGCTATTAAGTATGTTTTTCGCAATGAAACGTTGAAATTAGGAAGAAAATGTAAAAAAATGAAACGTTGAGACGTTTTTCACAAGAAGTGTCAAACGTAGGGACGTTTTGTGCTATTAAGTCGTTTAATTATATTCATACTATATTTTTGTTAATTGCACCACATTTAAATTGTAATAAAAGTCTTTACTTTTTGTTCATTTTTGCACTTATATCCCCAATTTTTGTCAAATTTTATCCCACCATTAACGTTAAAGCTAATGATTTCTATTAAAAATATCAAGGATGTTGAAACATGCCAAAAGCTGGGAACCCAAATATTTGATTTTTAAGTTTGGGGACTAAACATGCAATCTTTCAAATTTAATTTACAAGCACCCGGGTCATTTTTGTAACTTCATTGAACATCTAAAACCCTAACCGACCCCCCGCGGACCTCCTGTACATTGCTTTCCCTTTCCCCAAATCTCCACAACGATATTTTTTCGCCTGAAATCGCAGTAGTTAGTGCGACTTAAGTACAAATTGGAGTTAGCAGTACGAGAGGAAAGCCGAACCATTCCCTTTTAGCTTAAGCCACGTGTATATCCTCGAGAAGAGATGACGTGTACATGTAACCGTAGCCTCCATTTCGTCCTCTCTGTCTCTTATTCTACAGTTTCTATCTGAGAAGGACCTATACTTACAGATAGATATTAATATATTGTACACAGTAATTCAATCGGAAGACACACACTCAAGTGCGTGCTGTGTGTTTTCGAAGATCGGATTCTCGATTGCTTCTCCACTCTCTCTATCCTCTCTTGGCTCGAGATCCGAGCCAAGAACAGAGGAAATTTTTACAATCCACACAGGTAATCCATAAATAAATGAAAATTTAAGTAATATAAACATGTAAACAAGTTTTAGGATTGCTGTAATATATGTGTTTATTTGCTTGGTTATTTTTGGGGGTAGGGTTTGGTTAGGGAGCGGAAATGGCGAGCAGCGAGGGGTTTCTGACGGAGGATCAGAGGGAGATGCTGAAAATAGCGGCCCAGAATGCTGAGGTGATGTCGTCACTGTCGTTATCAACATCCCCGAAATCTCCCGGTCCAAAATCTCCCACTCAGACTTCTTTTCTGCTGTCGGAACACCATCACGTCAAGGCACCAGGAGGGGGGAAGTCGTCCACTGCTGGTGGCCTTGCGGTTAGGCATGTGAGGCGCACGCACTCTGGGAAACTTATCAGAGTTAAGAAGGGTAAGGTTTTTTGAATGAACAATGGTGATAATAATTATTGATTTTTTTGTTGGTATTTTTCTATTAATTTTTTTTTTGTTGTATATTTTGAGCTAACCTGTGATTTAGACTAGTAATTATTTCCATCTTAAATTAAAAATAACTTAATATTTATACATTTGAGGCGTGTCTTGTGGACTCGCTGATTGAATTTATGTCTAATGAAATGGAGCAGAAAGTTTGAAGAATGCAGTTAAACTTTCTATGAACTTTTTGGCTATGGATTAAGCGAGCAAAGTGCTGGCTTTTTATTCTTTTTTTGGCCAGTATCATGCCTGATATTGCCCAAAAAGTTAGATTTTGCTTACGTTTAAACTGAGCCAAGCATGCTAACCGAATTACAGAAGTTGAGTACTGATTTCTTTTATAGTTTTAAGCTAATTTTTAGGCTTTCTCGTAGGGGAAAATTTTAGAATATTTATTTGCACTGTGCATCTTGGGTAGTGAGCCTAGCCATATTGCATGTCATCTGAGTACTGAGTTCTGGTCGTAATATAGCCAATTTTTAGGTGTTGATATAGGGAAATTTTGTAAAACAGTTTTCCATTTTTTATAACGTGTTAGTTGCTCAGTAGTTCTTGATCAATAGCTAAATGGTCTCATTGGCCATTAAATATCTATGTTCGATCCTGTCTTGTATACGTGGCACAGATTAGTTTGGAAAGGATACCTAGATATGTAAACACTGCAGATCTAAGTTTGTGATATTGTCTCACATGGAAAAAACAGTTTGACAGGAAAGAAATTTTGACAGGTTAATGATATTAATGACTTTCTCGTTCTCTGAAAATTTCTGTCAATTCTAGGTTAGCAGACTTAAATAATTGTTAAAAAAACTATTTGAGGCTTACGCCTTGAATCTCACCTCATTCATAAAATGTTTCGAATCCCGCATCTTAAGTGCCATTTCCGAGGCTTAAAACATTAATTTATTGAGTTTTACACCTCAAAGCGACTTTTCCCTTTGTCTTGCCTTTTCCTTGCTTTAGCGTTTGAGATTTTTTAATAACCTAAAACGATTTACGGGTTCTTTATTTCCTTTTTCTGCCTACACGAAAGGAAAAGGCGAAAGAGAATTAAGAAGAAACTCATCTTGACGAGGCGGATAGTGTTCATGATTTTTTTATAGATCACGCTAGAGACATCTTAGTTGCTTGTGCTAGTAATATGTTGTAATTTTCTTATATGATTGTTAATTTGAGAACTTATTGTAATCTATATTATTAATCTATTTTATATTTGTTTGCGAGTTAAACTTTTAATTTTGTTGATTAGTTTTAACATTTTATATTTTCACGCATTTGCCTTGCAGAGGTAAAATATTTTGATACCCAATTAGCCTTTTTAGACATTGGTCTTTATACATTCATCCTGGTCTGATACAAACTTATTTTGTAATGAATTGATCCATTGTTGTATGCCCTACTTCTTAGTGAAATTTTCCTACTTGGACCCTCTTTACTTCATTTGACTACTTCTGAGATATAGTGAAACATTTTGTTATGGTTTCAAGTGGGGATTGAAAAGAACAATGCAGCAGAGAATGACCGTATGAATTAAAGTCCACTTATTAAGACAACGTACTTTGCTTAGCGACTTTATTTTGTATATTGTGGCAAACTAATGGAAATCATATTAGATTATTATATGATTAATTTTCATGTTTAGATTCTTATATGGAAAAAGTCGTTAAGGTTTATTTACTAGATTTCCTAAGATTTTGTTATGTTAATTTACTAGATTCTTTAGGATTTGATTAAATATTTCCTGCTTAGAATAATTTTTTTGAAACCTGTATAGAGGGGGCTTATGCTTTGTAATAAGACACAATTTGATATGAAATAAACTTTATAATTTTTCCCTAAATTCTCTTTCTGTCCTCTTTCTCCTCTCTCTTCCTTTCCCAATGTTATTCTTGTTCGTGCATCCATCATCACAAACATTATAAAATCTTTTGGTTTTTCTGCTTCGAGTTATTTGTGGCATGTCGTTGCGCTTCATATTGCACTTGTGTTGATGCTGTTATTTGTGCTGAACTATGGATTGCTTTTGTTAACTGGCAATGTAGTGCAGGGAAGCAAGAATCAGCACATTACAAGTAAACAGAGAATGAAATGAAGAGAACATCAAAATTGAGAAGAGCAACTAACTTTTAGGGCAAAAGAGTCCAAAGAGAGCCACAAAATTCATAATAGTAGCGATAAATCTAAATAGCTCCTCTGGCAAAGGGTTTTGACAACATTACTTTAGAGGAACCACATGCATGACACATATTTTCTTTTCAAAAGACTAAAACTGAATAGAAGACTTGTAAAGAAAGAAAAAGGAAGTAGCTGTCGCTGTGTGTTTAGCCAAAAATTTATTTAAGTTGCTTATGGGGTTGCTTCTCTCTCTTGTACACATTGTGGCTTAGCTTTCAGTTTTTTGGGAAAGGAATATCTTCTGGATGTATGAAGTCCATCACGCTGATGATTGTCTGTCAGCATCTGGTTTGAAAATTTCCTAAATAATTCACTGAGTTTTTCTTTTTTACATTATGGAGAAAATGTGAGTGGAAGTGGAAACAGGGGAAAAGAAATGTGCTTTACATGTGGAGTGCTTGATATTGGGCATTCTTCTTAGTCAACATCCCTGCTAGGACCAGGGACACTTGAAACGAACTTTATAGATTGGACTTAATAGCCATTCCTGAGTGGTAGCTTTCTGCTAGTGGATAAAGCACCTACCCAATATATACAGCTTGAGATGTCAACTGCACTTAACCTTACTATATGAATATCTAGGCTCAGTTTACTGTCTGCTTGTGATTTAGTCCATCGAGGCGATCACATTTATAGCATATAATTGGTTATTAGAAGTTCCATAGTTAAATCAATTGTCTGGCAATGTTGCTGGCATGCATGTATTTATTCAGTGTCTCGCATGATTCACGTTTGACAGATGTATGCGATGCTGTTTCGTTTTTCATATGGCACTATAGCGTATTTGTTTAGGTATCAAATATAATATATGTTGTTGTTCTATTGCATATTTCTCGACTGATTGTGAAACACTGGTGATATTATTATGCTCTCTTACTATTTCAATGTTTCAGTTTTGATTGTTTTAAACTTGATGTTTCAGCCCCATGTGTTTGGTTTTTGATGCTTTGTTTATCTGATAATGCTGACAGATGGCGCTGGTGGTAAGGGCACCTGGGGAAAACTACTAGATACTGCCGGTGAATCTCGTATTGACCGGAATGATCCCAACTACGACAGTTGCGAGGTGAATTGTGCATCCAATTTCATTCATTGTTATCCATTTTGATTTTCTTATTCAAATGCTTAGATTTGCTGGAGGAAAACTTATTGCCATTCACTTGTTTAACTTTGTTGTATATGGTCTCACTTTGTTCTTCTATTTACAATCGTCTTGCCAGGAGCCATATGAGCTTGTTGGATCAATTGTCTCTGATCCGTTGGATGAATACAAGAGAGCTGTGGTATCCATTATTGAGGAATACTTCAACACCAGTGATGTGGAAGTTGCTGCTTCTGATCTCAAAGAACTAAGATCGACTGAGTATCATCCTTACTTTATTAAGCGGCTTGTTTCTATGGCCATGGACAGACATGACAAAGAGAAGGAAATGGCTTCAGTTTTGCTCTCAGCTCTTTATGTTAAAGTCATCAGTTCGACCCAGATAAGCCAGGGTTTTTTTATGCTTCTTGAATCTGCTGATGACCTGGCTGTGGATATATTGGATGCTGTTGATATCCTTGCTTTGTTCATTGCTCGGGCAGTGGTTGATGATATTCTGCCACCATCCTTCATTACGAAGGCCAGAAAAATGATTCCTGAAGCTTCAAAGGGATTTGAGGTGTTGCAAACTGCTGAGAAAAGCTATCTTTCGGCACCACATCATGCAGAACTTGTGGAGAGGCGTTGGGGTGGCAGTACGCATCTTACTGTTGACGAAGTGAAGAAGAAGATTGCAGATCTTTTAAGTGAGTATGTCGAGAGTGGAGATACTTCTGAGGCCTGCAGGTGTATTAGGCAGTTGGGCGTTTCATTTTTCCATCATGAAGTTGTGAAGAGAGCTTTGGTTCTAGCTATGGAGACCCGTACTGCAGAACCATTCATCATGAAGCTACTAAAGCAGGCAGCAGATGAGGGTCTGATAAGTTCAAGTCAGATGATGAAGGGGTTTGTCCGGTTAGCCGAGAGCCTTGATGACCTTGCCCTTGATATTCCTTCTGCCAAAACCTTGTTCAAATCTCTTGTTCCCCAGGCAATTTCCGAAGGATGGCTTGATGCATCTTTTCTAAAATCTCCAGGCAAGGATGAGGAGGCGCCAGACAAAAATGATGAAAAGTTAAGGCGCTATAAGGAAGAGGTTGTTACGATTATTCATGAATATTTCCTCTCAGATGATATTCCTGAATTGATTCAGAGCCTGGAAGATCTTGGGGCACCCGAGTATAATCCCTTTTTTCTTAAGAAACTTATCACTCTAGCCATGGACAGGAAAAACAGAGAAAAGGAGATGGCATCTGTTTTACTCTCTGCCCTTGATATCGAGATCTTCTCAACTGAAGACATGGTCCATGGATTTGTTATGCTTTTGGAATCTGCTGAGGATACTGCACTTGACATTTTAGATGCTTCAAACGAACTAGCTTATTTTCTGGCAAGGGCTATTATAGATGATGTCCTTGCCCCGCTAAATTTGGACGAGATTGCCAATAGGTTGACACCAAATTGCAGTGGGAGTGAAACTGTGCATATGGCTCGATCGTTGATAGTAGCTCGTCATGCTGGGGAGAGGATCCTGAGGTGTTGGGGTGGCGGGACTGGCTGGGCTGTGGAGGATGCAAAGGATAAGATACAAAAGCTTCTGGAAGAATACGAAAGTGGGGGTGTTGTTAGTGAAGCTTGCCAATGTATTCGAGATCTCAGTATGCCTTTCTTCAACCATGAGGTGGTGAAGAAAGCATTGGTGATGGCGATGGAGAAGAAAAACGACAGGATGCTCGATTTGCTTCAGGAGTGCTCCAGTGAGGGGCTGATAACTATCAATCAAATGACCAAAGGTTTCGGTAGGATCAAGGATGGGCTTGAGGATCTGGCTCTTGACATTCCAAATGCAAAGGATAAGTTCAAATTTTACGTGCAGCATGCAAGAGAAAGGGGCTGGCTCATATCGTTATTTAGTTTGCCTGCTTCAGATGCTACAAGTGCGAATGCATCTTGAGAAAAAAACATGAAGTTCTCTCTCTCTGTATGTTGTCGCCTAATATCCCAAATAACATATCTTCATGCACGGGAAGTAGATAGGCTTGTTGTTTAAATCCCATCTGGTATGTACCTTTTTTATACTTTATTCTCTTTGTCGTCTGAAGAAGATCGTGATGTATAAAGTGGGGGACTGGTTTTTTTCAATAGTATCAGATATGCCTTTTTTGTCTTTCCGTTCAAGTAGAATATATAGCACGGGGGTTTATGTTCCCATTACCTCTACAAACTTTATTATTATTTATTTTTTTTTAAAAAAAGAAATTACTTTCATGTATAAGCTGGGTCAAACGTGTTCTTTTGATTTTCTTTCCGTTGCTGTGTCGGGGGTTGAGCGTGCAAGAGTGAGTCCGTGCTTTCATTGGGAATTGAGGTATGGAGACCCGAGTATACTAGCCTTTCATTTCGTGCTCCATCGAATGAAGGATTGATTGGTGAAAAAGTCGTTGCTGTTGCGAATCTCCAATATAAGTTGCTGCAGAAATCACTCAAATCAGCCCGAGTATTCAAGTTGATATTTAAGAGACTGCACTAAAACACTGCTTAAAGCTGTCCGGCCAGACCAGGGGCCCAGCTCATCCTATTGGCCTGACTCTAGGAGAACAAGGCTCAAGGAAGGAAGCTGAGTTGGGTTGGCAATGAGTCGAGTCAAGTCGGTTCTTCAAAGTCAGGCCCAATGTGTAGGCAGCATTGGGGAAGAATCCCTGAACTGGGACCAGGTCACCCTATTGTTCTGTTCGTGTAGGAGACAATTATGCTTAAAACAAGTGATGTGTGTGGTTGGCAATTGGTTGAGTAGGGGGGGCTGGACCTTCAGAAGTCAGGCCCAAATTGGCACATGCACGGGCCTGGCCCAGTGATATATTTCCGGATCAGGGCCTATTTTCAAAGTAAGGTCTGTCCGACCCAGTCATAGGCCCTATAATTAATGGGCTAAGCTGGGCTGACTTATACTTTTCACCTGCCAGAGGGTTTTAACCGTAAGGCCTCTCCAGCCCTGTCTCATATAAAATCTGGGTCAGGCCTTTTAGGGGCGGAACGATCCAATAGCATATGTGTATTTGTCAATTTTCAATTATTTTTGCTTGAAAACTATGGTGGAAACTAAGGGATCTAGAGCTAGTCATGAAAGCAAAGTACTGTCACAACCCGCCACGTTTCTTCAATGAGTAATGCTAGTTATCATTATAATGATGTAATATTGATTATGGCAACTTAGTTGGAATAATGAATTATGAAAATCCAATTTTTTTGTGTGAGAGAGGAGACTAAACTGTTATATTTCATTATTCCACCTAAATTGTCATGTCATCGATATTCCATCATTATAATGATAAATAACATTATCTTTTTTTCAATTATATTCAAACAACAGGATTCAAGTGTATGGAAAAGGCTTCTGGAAGTTAGAGAGTAAGCGGAAAAATTCGATGAATGTAAGGTATTCTTTTGATATTACAAGATTTTGTGGCAAACCATTATATCTCAAATATCATTCAATCCCTCATTGTGACATCAAAGTTCAAGAGTTGTTCTCTCGTTCAGTTCGGCTTGTCTAAACTACAAAGCGTTGTACCTAAAAAATGCTTGATGGAGATAATGAAAATTTTGGTACAGACTAGAGTAGAAGATGCCATCTCTTCAAGCTTGTCTCATAATGGTACAATCACGACAACCTCAATTGGTCATATTGTGGAATCTTTGGATCAAGAGGAATAAATCCATGAAGGTGTAAGAATGCAGTCTAATGTTTGGTCCTTGACTTTAATAGTGACAAAATCGAACTCTATTATGTTTCTTTGTTTTGATTCAAAATCCTTTTAATTGTTTGTTTAATTTAAAATTGAAGATTTTTCTTTTATCTAGAGAACTTTCACATTGAAAGTAAGTTTAATAAGAGTACTACGTTCGCCTCATTCAATGGTGATATCAATACTTTCCCTTACCCTAAATGGTACTTCTGGTAAAATAGATTGAATATTTGTTAATTAAAAAAAAATTAAAATCTTGTTTGTTAAGTTTAATTGTGTTCAATCTCAACCAAAAAACGCAAAATGATGCAGAAGGGAGCTAAGATTAAAACCAACAAAACTAGGGTGTAATTGAAATGAATCCATCAATCATCTGGGAATGGATATTAGACGAAGGAAAGATTGAGACAAATTAAATAACCAAAAAAATACAAAGCAAATGATTTTAAAGCAGATTTCACATTCAGTAATAGAGAGGATCACCAATAATTCGTGATTCATTGTCAAACTTATTCCAATTTCAGAGGGAAAGGTATTACCCTTTTGGGCCAATTATGGGCAAGGAGGGATTTGAACCCTCGACACCATGATTTGTAGCCACGTGCTCTAATCCTCTAAATTACAGGTCCCATCCTGTCTCCACTAAATTTATTCTCGAGAGTACCCGCCAAAGAAATACAAGGACACTGAGTGCAAGAAAATTCAATAAATTAACCCTATTGATTCAAAAAAAAAA
>CAIGRB010106423.1:31268-49700 GCA_903798255.1 Fraxinus quadrangulata
AAAAAAAAAATAAAAAAATATATATATATATAGGATACAAACAAACGCCAATGTTTAGAACAAACAAAATTAAGATACACGTGAAATAAATTGGATTACAAATCAATATGAAGTGAATATACAAAAGTACAACTTGAGCTATAAACTCAGAGAAATACAAATAAATTAGCTGTAAAAAACGACCAAATTCATCCATAGTCACTAGATGCAAAGTCCAAAAAAAATACAAATGAAACCAAAGATCAACCAACAAAACTAGGGCAAAAACGAAATGAATAATCAAACAACAAACAAAGAAAATCGTGAGAACATAACACAAATCTAGGCTTTTATATAAATTGAAAGAAATACAAGGACCCCAACTGCAAAAAAATACCAAAAATTCGCCCATTCCAAGAAGTCTACCCCATCTATCATTGATTATTTTTGGTCTGATTCCTAGTGACTAGAGCATTGTTCGGCCAAGCTTAAAAAGTACTTATAAGTGAAAAATAAATAATTTTTTATGTCATAACTTATAAGAACGTTCTAATAAGTTACTTTATTTTAAGGTAAAAATATTTATTTCCGGAAAAGTAATTATTCTGACAAAAATAAAAGGAAGTAAAGTATCAAAAGGATAAAAAATTTAGAAGCAACTTCACTTTTACGGCTTAGCCAAACGGATTACATAGAAAATTCCAAAACAAATCCATTGGCATAACAGTAATTTTATCCAAAATCACTGTCATAAACCCACAGTAGGATGTTTTAGTAGAACCCTACACTCTCGATTTTACTATCTTCAATTTGCCCCTTTTCATCTGTTCATTTCCCCACCCAAGAAACAGATGAAGGGTAATATAAAAATATATCCTACTAAAAAAGCCAAAAAAAACAATACCCAGAAAATATAAAGTGAAATATTATTAGAGAAATAGAGAATCTCAACAGCATCTGTTTAGTGTTTATTACTTTCTGTATACCCACAATGCTTCCCTCATGAACCCTCCCCAGATCTCACAATATACTTGCAAGTATAATCACATGCATATGCAGAGATTGACACAGAGTTGTAGGTATATGTGTTTGTTTAATTTCTGGTTGTTTTGACTTTTTAATTGATTATTAATGGCTGGGGTAGAAGTAAGTGGTGGGAATATTGAGGTATTTCCATGGCTGAAATCTTTGCCAGTAGCTCCAGAGTACCACCCAACCCTAGCTGAGTTCCAAGATCCGATTGCTTACATTTTCAAGATTGAAAAGGAAGCCTCCAAATATGGGATTTGCAAAATAATACCTCCTGTGCCGGCACCGTCTAAGAAGACTGCCATTGCGAATTTAAGCAAGTCCCTTTTGGCCCGGTCCAATGATTTGAACCCCGCACCGACTTTCACCACTAGGCAGCAGCAGATCGGATTCTGCCCGAGGAAGCACCGACCGGTGCAGAAACCCGTGTGGCAGAGTGGGGAGAATTATACCGTTTCGGAATTCGAGGCGAAGGCCAAGAGTTTTGAGAAGAGTTATTTGAAGAAGTATGGGAAGAAAGGGTTGAATGCGTTGGAAATTGAGACCCTTTACTGGAAGGCAACTGTGGATAAGCNCTTCAATTTGCCCCTTTTCATCTGTTCATTTCCCCACCCAAGAAACAGATGAAGGGTAATATAAAAATATATCCTACTAAAAAAGCCAAAAAAAACAATACCCAGAAAATATAAAGTGAAATATTATTAGAGAAATAGAGAATCTCAACAGCATCTGTTTAGTGTTTATTACTTTCTGTATACCCACAATGCTTCCCTCATGAACCCTCCCCAGATCTCACAATATACTTGCAAGTATAATCACATGCATATGCAGAGATTGACACAGAGTTGTAGGTATATGTGTTTGTTTAATTTCTGGTTGTTTTGACTTTTTAATTGATTATTAATGGCTGGGGTAGAAGTAAGTGGTGGGAATATTGAGGTATTTCCATGGCTGAAATCTTTGCCAGTAGCTCCAGAGTACCACCCAACCCTAGCTGAGTTCCAAGATCCGATTGCTTACATTTTCAAGATTGAAAAGGAAGCCTCCAAATATGGGATTTGCAAAATAATACCTCCTGTGCCGGCACCGTCTAAGAAGACTGCCATTGCGAATTTAAGCAAGTCCCTTTTGGCCCGGTCCAATGATTTGAACCCCGCACCGACTTTCACCACTAGGCAGCAGCAGATCGGATTCTGCCCGAGGAAGCACCGACCGGTGCAGAAACCCGTGTGGCAGAGTGGGGAGAATTATACCGTTTCGGAATTCGAGGCGAAGGCCAAGAGTTTTGAGAAGAGTTATTTGAAGAAGTATGGGAAGAAAGGGTTGAATGCGTTGGAAATTGAGACCCTTTACTGGAAGGCAACTGTGGATAAGCCCTTTTCCGTGGAGTACGCAAATGACATGCCAGGTTCAGCATTTGTGGTGAAGAAGGTCGGTGGGAAGGGGAATGAGGGCCCGTTGACGGTGGGGGAGACAGAGTGGAATATGAGGGGGGTTTCAAGGGCAAAAAGTTCACTGTTAAGGTTCATGAAGGAGGAAATTCCTGGGGTAACTTCACCCATGGTGTACATTGCTATGATGTTTAGTTGGTTTGCTTGGCATGTTGAAGATCATGACCTGCATAGTTTGAATTATATGCATGTTGGTGCTGGAAAGACATGGTATGGTGTGCCTAGGGCGGCGGCTGTTGCGTTTGAGGAAGTGATACGGGTGCAGGGGTATGGTGGAGAGATAAATCCTCTCGGTAAGTTAGTAGTTAATTTTCGAAGCAGATGTATGTAGTTGAAATTTAGCATAGTAGTTAATTTTCGAAGCAGATGTATGTAGTTGAAATTTAGCATCCTTTGTTTATAAAGTTTATGTCGACAATTGATATGCTCTATATTACATGTGCTGGGAAGTGTTATAGGTGAACATTACTAAAAGTAGTATATTTTAGTGGAAAACTTTTATTGCTAAAATTGCCTAGAAGTTCAGGAAACTACAGTGATATGCTTCTGCCTTCTCAATTCATATATTTTTGGTTGTAAATGGATATGTTCTCTTCTACATTCTGGTGGGAAGTGTTGTGTGCATATCTACGGTAAATCTTAGGTGCTAAGTCCACCAAATATTGCTGTGTGGAAAGGGGTATCAACTATAGTGTTATTGCAAGTTAAAGATCCTTCTTGATGATTTAATTGAAATAGTGATCATACTCTATTCCTTACCTCCCACCACCCTGAAAAGAAAAAAATGATGGACCTTTTGAAACGGAGAAAATATTTGAATTCCTGAACAAACCACAAAGCTTGATAACAATGTAAAACCAGCGAATATTGTATTACTGCAGTCATAGATCTATACGCATAAATGAGTTAATGTTTGCCCTTCACTTCAAATGAACTTTATCAGTATGCATTTTCTTTCAGTTACTTTTGCTACACTTGGTGAGAAGACCACAGTCATGTCGCCTGAAGTACTTGTTAATGCTGGTGTTCCATGCTGCAGGTAATAATTTGATATGTTAGCTTATTCTTTTATATTATTTGCTCTCTACAACTTAATTTCACTCGCTTCTGGGAAGAGGCCTTCATTGCTAGGTTCTCGTATTTTCTGCCTCTCTTAGACTATGCTATGTACTTCGTTCGCCAATTTAAGAAATTAAAATAAAGGCGCACTGAGTTATATATAACTAGTGGAGCAAATTTTCTATACACATGAAAGAATTTAAAGTTGACACAGAGTAAGAGCGAATAGATGCTCTTTTAAATATGTGACTTCTTAAAAATTATATTTCTTGGCCATCTATATTTACTCATGAGAAGTTTTCCCCCTTTTTTTCCTCAGATGTGGAAAGTCTTTGGATGCTGTTGTGACTACGTCTTTATTAATATTTTTCATGTCCTGATCCTTTAATGCTTTGAGCCTTTTGAGTGTTGGCTGGAAATTATCAGTGGATCTCTTACTTGGTATTTTGAATTAGGTTGGTGCAAAATGCTGGAGAATTTGTTGTCACTTTCCCAAGAGCCTATCACTCAGGGTTTAGTCATGGTACTACATTTTCTTCTGCTTAACCCCATTTAACGTCGAGATCTCATTGAGGGTCACTAAGAAAACCGTAATTTAAAATACATTGAATGTAAGAAGGTATTCTTATACGCTGTGTATGATCTTTCAATTTTAGGATTTAATTGTGGCGAGGCAGCTAATATCGCTACTCCTGAATGGTTGAGGATTGCAAAAGACGCTGCTATTCGTAGGGCATCAATTAATTGTTCTCCAATGGTGTCTCACTTCCAGTTACTGTATGACCTAGCACTTTCCTTATGTTCAAGGTTTGATTCCTTGCTATAACTGATTTTGTGTTGAGTTTCATTCTGCAGTCCCTGGCCATCCAATTGGTTATGCCTCTAAAATTGCAATGGTTTTAGGTTCATATCCAGTGGAATGAGGTTTTATTGAAGTGTAAACTATTATCCTGAAGCAGTGAATGCTAAGGATAGGATTTGTGGGCATAAAACTACTCTGGTTCTTTTTAATTGTTACATATTAATACACCCAGACACTATTTTTTTTTGTTCCCAACTGAATGATTCCAAGTTTTCTTCGTTATGTCTTTTGAATATTGGTTCAACCATTTCAAGAAAATTAACATTTGGACATACAAACTAGAATTCTTGGTTGCATTTACTTTTCCTGTGTTACTTATGTATCAAACTTTGCGCCACATAACACGTGACTTCCATTTTTTATTCTTGAATTAACACGCATGCTTGAAAACCCCTTCTCTTGTAAGTCGGTGTACTATTTCGTACAAACAATTTAATGTTCAATCTCTGTTGCAAGTATTGTTCAGCCTATATATGATAAGGTACATCTCTTGATAATTTAGCCACCAATCTCCTCTCCATGTGTTTTGCTATGGCATTTCACATCAAGAAATGTTTCTTTGCTGAAGCTTTCACTCTTAAATGTACAACAGAATGGATTAGTCTATGTTTTGGGCAGTTATGTATCGTGAGTGCCATTATTGTTAAGAGAAACCAACCAAAATCATGTGGCTTATGCATAATCTATATACTGCTATGATTTTTATTTATTTTTGCAAATTATGTTCATCATCATTTTGTACTTATGTTTTTGCAGCTTACCAAAGAGCATTTGTGTGGAACCACGGAGTTCTCGGTTAAAGGATAAAAAGAAAAGTGAAGGAGAAATGCTGATCAAAGAGCTATTTTCGAAGGATGTGATGCAGAACAACAATACACTTCATATTCTTGGAAAAGGATCTGCCGTTATAGTCCTTCCTCAAAATTCTTTAAGCAGTTCAAATTTACGAGGTGGATCCCAGTCAGCAGCCAGATCTAGATTGTTCTCCAGATTTTGCAGTCCGGATCTTGAGTTGAAAACTGCAAAAACTACTGTTTGTGAGGATGTCACGCTGAATAGGAACCAAGAGGTGAGGGAAGTGAGAAGTTATCCAGTAGAAGGGAAAGTTTATTCTTTGTGCAATGGTAATGAGCTTCCCTCTTTAGCTCCTCAGACAGGAAATGCAAACTTTGACACAAAACGAGCTTCCCAATTTGATAGATTGTCAGAACAGGGACTGTTTTCATGTGTCACTTGTGGTATTTTGTGCTTTGCCTGTGTAGCAATAGTTCAGCCGACAGAAACTGCTGCTCGTTATCTAATGTCAGCTGATTGTAATATCTTTGATGATTGGGAAGCAGCTGGTAATGGCTACAATCCCTGCATTGGAGATGTGAAAGCCTGTGTCATGAATACCCATTCAGGTATCTTCTATAAAACCATACATACTGGCTGGTTCATTTGGAAGGGGTTTATTTACATGTATTTTTTGCCTTCTGTAATTGGATTATATAGTTGATATATCCTATACATGGATGTGGGTATGCATAACTCTCTCTCTCTCTCTCTCTCTCTCTCTCTTGCTATGTTGCATAACATATGTGCTACACTTGAAAATATAGATGCATAACTTCTCTTCTTCTGTATCTGTATTCAAGTGAACACATGCTTGGATCACATTTGGAGCATGTTTGGCTTAAAAGCTTACTTCTAGAACGCTAAATTTATGAGTAAAAAAGTAACTTTGAAAATCATGCTTGATGAATTTACTTAGCACATATTTGAGCCCTATTTGTTTAGAATTGATTTTGTAATTTATGGTTAAAAAGTAGGGAAAAGTTTTAGGTCTAAGTGCAATTTTTTTTTATTGGGAGAATGCACGATTAAAAATGAGTTTATGGAAAAATGAATCTTAAAAAAAGGGGTTCAAACAAGGCTTAAAACTAAGCGTTCATTTGGCATAATTTATTTGAAAATCATTTTTCCTCAAACCCATTTTAAATCACAAATTCCCCAATAAAATAATTTTGCAAGTGGACCATTAACTGTCCCTACTTTTCAATCACTTTCTCCAAAAATCATTTTTCACTTGCATAATCTCTCCCAAACAAACACCAAGTTTGACTTACTCTTAAGCACAGTTAAATGCATCAGTTTCATGACTAGTGCAGAACTTCTCTTACCACAGTTAAGAGTCGTTGTGGTTAAGTTGTGCCCGCGGCCCATTAAGATTCTACCACTCCACAATTTAGAATATTCTTTTAAGATTGATGCATTATATAGACAAGATATTTAATGCTCTTCTGTGGATGTTTATTTGGAAGATAATTAGTAGAAGATATGTGTGGATGTTTCTTTGGAAGATATTAATAGAAGATACGAAGGACTAGAAAAGAATACTTGATTTTGATTTCTAGTTAAGTCACTAAATTAATAAGACCCTGCCTATCGTTGCCACTTGTACTGCATATGATTTGTTATAATTTATGGATTCCATATGCGGACCTGGGACTATCCCTCACAAATGGCCTGCCTTCTCAGGAGGCACTGATATGAATAGCATTATTGTAACCCATAAAATATAGATTTGGCGTTCTCAAAATTTTTAAGATACATGTGTAGTAAAAAGTATACAAATAAGTATACAAATAAATGCATAATATATAGTTTTGTATATGACAAAATGCAGAAGCAACTTCCCACCAAAATAATATGTTGCTTATGATTAGTGTTGCAAAATCAAACATTTAAATAGAAGTTAACTTCATTTACTAATATTTTAAGCAAAGAAAATAAGCACTAGTTTCTAGAACTTGCAAAATACTTCTTCGATATATCTGCCGATATCTTTAATGATGTTTCTCCGTAAGCTAAGAGAATAATAGTAATCAAAAGAAAGACCCACAGATTTGTATTGACATGGATTCAAGTCAATCACTGAGTTTATTTTTTTAGCAATAGATTCAATTTTTCTATTTTAAACGCAAATTATTGATAAAAAGTATCTGAATAAAAAGAAAGACAGAGATTTGTATTGACATGGATTCAAGTCAATCACCGAGTTAATTGTTTGTGCAATATATACATTTTTTGTATTTTAAATGCTAATTATTGATAAAAATTATCTGCATAAATTTTGTCTTCGCAGAAAACGTAATTTCTTAATACAGGATGTGTGCTTTTCTGTGTCCGAAATGTGTCCTTATTGTATCCAGACAGTATCCCGACATTATCTGCTATTAAGAATATTTTACACACATACAGGATACGTATTCAAGTGTTATATAGAAAGGGAGTTTTGAAGTATCCATGCTTTCTAGCTGCCTTTTTATATATCGTGCTCAAATGAAAGAATGTGCTTGTGAATTATAATTCAAACTTTTTGTTCGTTTGCAGGATCTGTTCTTAAAAAGACATCACGTGGACTGTTTGATGTACCAATAAGCTCTGCTGCTCAAATTGGAACACTTGATGATGATAGCGCGATAATAGTTTCAAATAGTAAAACACAAAAAGATACCTCTTCCCTCGGTCTATTGGCTCTGATGTATGACAATTCCTCCGATTCTGAGGAGGAAGAGGTTGAAGCACATATTCCTGTCAAAGACCCTGAAACTAAAGGAAGTGATTGTTCTGAAGGTGTACATGATCATGGTCAAGAGCTCTGCTATTACCAAATTGACAGTGAGAATGAGGTTCCTCTCATAATTTCCAATTCTTACTCGAAGCATGGCACAGCCAGAGCGGGAAATAAGGACAAAGTATATCAAAATTTAGATTATTCTGATGAGTTTGAAACCGACAATTGTAAATTGGTTGACTCAAATTCTTTAATGCATAGTTTTAGAAATTTAACGAAATTACAGAACAGTGCCTCAAGTTGTAACCCTGTTGCCGATAAGGATGGAGCAACAATTAGCACTGGTTTGGTACCACTTGAGAAGACAACTATGTCTTTTGCTCCAAGATCTGATGAAGAATCTTCTAGAATGCACGTTTTCTGCCTTCAGCATGCTGTACAAGTAGAACAGCGGCTCAGTACATTTGGAGGAGCTCATGTTTTCCTTGTCTGTCATCCAGGTGAGATGTGATTTTTTTTTTCAGCTTACAGTTCATAATGCCTTTAGTGATGTGTGGTACGCTGTAATAGATGATGAACACGATTTTTGCTTCTTTTTCTTGTTATTGTCCAATCTTTCCATTATAAAATGTTTTTCGGGTGAATTAGTTTTCTATTTCTTTGAGTAATTATGTTGGACTGTAATGAATGATAATGAAATATTACGCGATGGTTTTTGGTTATTACTGGTCCAAGTTTGAAAGACATTTTTTTAGCATAATTTCATTTTAACATGATCTAATAAATTGGACTATCTCAATATCAGAAATCGTGATTGTAATGATTCATACTTGTCAATAGACTTGTTATACACATGGAACGGAGAAGTGGATTGATTATTGACTCTTATAGTGTACCTAAGTGTGGCATCCCCCTAAAACCTTACCCCAACAAACTAAACATTAAAATAAAATATAATAGTATAAATACCCTAAATGTCCCATCTTAGTTTCTTAGTTTCATGCATTTCCTCTTTCCTTTTTTTTGGACATTTCCTCTTTCTTTTCATGCACCGGTTGATGGATTTTGTTGAAAATTTTGCAGACTATCCCAAATTAGAATCTCAAGCAAAAAAGGTGGCAGAAGAATTGAAAATTGATTTTCTCTGGAATGATACGCCGTTCAGGGAGGCCACAGAAAAGGATGAGGAAATGATACGATTAGCTTTAGATAGCGAAGATGCTATACATGGTAATGGAGACTGGGCCGTGAAACTTGGCATCAATCTCTACTACAGCGCTAGTCTTAGCCGATCTCCTCTCTACAGTAAGCAGATGCCATACAATGCAGTTGTATATAATGCTTTTGGGCGTAGTTCTCCAGCAGACACTCGGGAAAATGATGGCAAGGGATCAGGCAAACAGAGAAGGATTGCTGTTGCTGGAAAATGGTGTGGTAAAGTCTGGATGTCGAGTCAGGTTCACCCATTGTTAACTAACAATCCTGAAGATCAAGAACTGGAGAAAACCAATCCTACTTGGGCTGAGACGGACGTGAACCTTGGGAGGCCATTAGATGCCTCCCGAACTGCTGAAGCAACTTCTACAAGCTGCAAAACTAGTAGAAAGAGGAAGAGTCGAGCAGAAAATAGGTCGGCCGAGAAAGAAAAATCTCTGATGGCAGAAACTCCAGAGGAATCTTCCGAAGAGTCTCCAGCCTGGAACTTTCTTAAGCAAGTTAGGAGTAGGCTTGGAAAAAAGAGAATGGAAGAAGAGACTAAAGAACCCCAGAATAAAGGTGAGAGAAGCAAGAAAAAGCTTGAAGCACTCACTGAAGACGAGGTGGAAGAATCTCCGATCAGGAACTTTCGAAAGCAAGTCAATAGTAAGCTTGAAAATAAACGAAGGAAGAAAGAGAATCCCGAGCCTCAGAATAAACATGAGAGAAGCAAGAAACATTTTGACTCGCTCACTGAAGACGAGGTGGAGGAACCTTCAGTCAGGAACTCTAGTGAGCAAGGTAAGAGTAAGCTTGGAAGCAAGCGAATGAAGAAAGAGACTCCCGAGCCTCAGAATACTCGCGAGAAAAGCAAGAAACATATTGACCCACTCAGCGAAGATGAGGTGGAAGAATCTCCAGTGAGGAACTGTCGTAAGCAAGTCAAGAGTAAGCTTGGAAATAAGCAAATGAAGAAAGCGAGTCCTGAGCCTCAGAATACTCATGAGAGTAGCAAGAAACAGTCCAACTCACTTATTGACAGCGAGCTGGAAGGCTGGCCAGGTACACGACTAAGAAGAAGAACTTCAAAACCAGGTAAAGATTCAGGAACCAAATCAGCTAAAGTGAGATCCATACCAAAGATGCAGAATAAAAATATGATAACAAAGAAAGGTCAAGCCATGAAAGTTCCGGCTAGTGGTAACAATTCTAAGACAAAGGATGAGGAAATGGAATACCCGTGTGACATGGAAGGCTGCAGTATGAGTTTTGGCTTGAAACAGGAGCTTAAATTGCACAAACGGAATATATGTCCTGTCAAGGCATGCGGGAAAAAGTTCTTCTCACACAAGTACCTGGTGCAGCATCGACGTGTTCACATGGACGATCGTCCCCTGAAGTGCCCATGGAAAGGCTGCAAGATGACGTTTAAGTGGGCATGGGCTCGGACTGAACACATAAGAGTTCATACGGGTGCTCGTCCTTATGTTTGCACAGAGGCGGGATGCGGCCAGACTTTTCGGTTTGTGTCAGACTTCAGTCGACACAAGCGCAAGACAGGTCATTCTTCAAAGAAATCCAAAGGATGAGTTAAGAGATGATGCGATTCAACATGGCTGATGTATCTGTTGTTCAAGTAACAGAAATAGTACTAGGTCCTAGGTTCAGTTTAACATTGTAATTTTTCATTGTGATACAGATGATTCTGCTTTGTTGGGTTCCTCATTTGGGCCCATTTATCACCTTTAACTGGAACAATTTGTTAAATCTTGGAAGAGAATTTTCTCCAGAAGAGGGAATTAAACATTCCCAAATTGGTCTTGAATAGGATAAGTTCCTCTTTGTGTATTTCTTGAATAACCTGTGTTCGAAAGTTGCCTTTTCTTTTATGAAGTAAGTTTCGTGTTTTCTCCAGCGTTTGACTGTCACAAAGTCGTGTATCCCATGGTCAGGGTTTGACTCTATAGTTAGTGACTTCGCTTATTGTAAGCATAAATTGTAATTGATAGCCATTTTTATATCTATCCCAATGACGGATCCACGAATTGGTGTAAGCTAGGTCAGTGGACGGTTGTTGACCATTGACCATCTCTCCCCCAACATCATGCTTTTTGAACCCACATCTCCATCCGTCATAGTCGCGGTGGTATTTCAACTAATACTATATTAAAAGAAAGAAAGACAAGTGAAAATCAAACTATATATATCCCAAATCACTAAATTGGTGATCCATCTGATGAGAAGTGAAGAATCAACTTATCACCAGTGACATACTGACCAAAACTCACAACAGAAATCAACTTCTCCTAAAATTCTTAACTGTAACCAATATTTTAGCTTCAATTATTTGAGTGATGGTGGCTTCCATGACAAAAAGAAACCTTTTTTGGTTCCTCTTCAATTTAGAACAAATTCCTCCTTCATAAAGCCAAAAATTTATAGTGGCGAATCTAGGAAGTGGGGGCGTGGGAGCAATTTTGCAAAAGTGTGCTACACTTCGTAATTTTATGCCCAAAAAAAGTTTTAATAGTTTTCACATTACAATACTTTTATGTAAAAAAAATTGTTTATAAAATAAAATTACTACTACTAATAAGATAAAAATTCACTTATAAAATATTTAAAGTTACTTATAAGTAAAATTTCAATTAAAATTATTTAAAAGTATAAAATTAACTCATAATTGTAAAATTTGCTAATAAGTAAAAAAATACTAACTTAAAATTTTAAGTAAATATTGAATTTTATTTAAATTTTTTAACTAAATATTAACTTATATGTAAAAAAAAAAATCACTTATAAGTAAAAAAATCATTAAAAAAACTATAAATTGGAAATTTCATTAAGGGTGTGTATATAATTTTATTCTTTTAAAAAAATATAGAACTGATGAATAATAAACTATCAAACATAGATTGGACAGTTTTAAAAATCGTTATTAAAATTACTCAAAATCGATCTGGTTCTACCTGCTCAAAATCGATACTTTAAAAAACGCTTATAACCAATACTTCAAAACTCCCAAGCAAGACCTTACTGTTTTTACTTCATAACTTCACTTGTCTATCTAGTGTTTTTTTTTTTAAACATTTAACTAAATTATTCTAAAATATGTCCTTGCTTGTGTATATTTGTCAATTATTTACAAAGAAAAAAAGTTGTTTTGCATCATATTTAGAGAAATTTTCTTAAAATATATTTATGTTTCGTAATTTTACTTAATAATAACTAAAAAAAAATAGAGCAATATTTCTTTACCTGAAAGCTATACTCAATCTAAATATAATGGGACAAAAAAAATGAGAAGAAATAGAGAAAACAAATTTATTAGAAGAATTTTTTTATTTTTTAATTTAAAGGACGCTCACATTTTTTATCAGTCACTACCCCCTATTTGCTGAAATCCGTCACTTTATTTAGCTTTCTTTTGACAAATTTATAAATAAAGATAACAGTGAGTCTCACGATAAGTAATAGTTATGAATGTGTATTTGAAATTAGTGTCCAAACTGAGATTTTAAAAATAAACCTATACATTTGATAAAAATCAAAATTTTGATAAATTTTGATAAAATTGACAGAAAATGTAGTTTAACTTAAATTTTAATTTACTTTTTAAGTTGAACCAAACATGAGCTGTATTGTCTAACATATATATCTCGCCCATGTTTGTTTCGAATTTTAATGAAAGTTTGTACCGTTGCAATGGGAAGCAGCCACTTTTGTTGACCAGTTTGTCTTGTAGTGGAATCCATTTGTTTGAAAAAAATGGTCAAAAAATCGATTTCAATTTTTGTGAAAATTTGTACCGTTGCAATGGAAAGCAACCGCTTTTGTTGACCAGTTTGTCTTGTAGTGGAACCCATTTGTTTTAAAGAAATGGTCAAAAAATCCATTTCAATTTTGATGAAAATTTGTACCGTTGCAATGGAAAGCAGCCGCTTTTATTGACCAATTTATCTCATAGCGAAACTCATTTGTTTGAAAAAAAAGGGTCAAAAAATCCGTTCTTTTTGTTAAAATAATGGACAAGCGCTCCCCAATAGGAGACCGTCTAGTGGCCATTTGGTCACCCATTGTGCCAAGCCCTGTGTTAACTTTTATCGCTTATATAAACCAAAAACTAGTCTATAGTTTACAAGTTTCTTACAGTGAAACAATGACTAATATTTCCTCTACATTTTCCATTACTCAATTTCGCCTCCTTACAATCACTGCCATTTTAATTTTCTTCGCCCCTTCAACTGCCAAAGCTAGAAATCTCACGCAGCCTTTCAAGAGAGTTTATGCCTTTGGCGATGCCGAAACCGACACCGGTAACACAAAATCGTCCACTGGTCCTACCATATTCCGGTTCACGTCCAACCATCCTTACGGCAAGACATTTTTTGGCCACCCCACAAACCGATATTCTGATGGCCGTTTGATGATCGACTTTGTGGCCGAAAACCTGTCGTTGCCGTACTTGGCACCTTATCTCAATGAGAAGGCTGATAAATTACATGGAGTGAACTTTGCTTTTGCAGGCAGCACTGCATTGACACACAATTTCTTCGTGAACAATAATCTTACACTTGACATCACTCCTGTTTCACTTCAGACACAACTCAGTTGGTTCAACGAGTTTCTTGAAAGTGAGAGGTGTAAAAGCTCACCATCAACGTTGAGATGCAAGGCAGAATATATAAATGATGCACTGTTTTGGGTGGGAGAAATTGGAGCGAATGACTATGCATATAGCTACAGATCTTCTGTGCCAACCAAAACCATTCAAGAACTTGCCACCAATAACGTCATCGACTTTTTACAGGTAATTATTTGGAATGTGAATCATAATTATTTATCCCTTTGGAATGATGATTGGCTTTAGATTTTCCTTCTGTTTTGGATGATGGCTACAATTTTTATGCAGTGCTTGTAAATTTGCGAATTCTTAACTGGCCTCGTCTTTGTTGACAGGCATTGCTTAATAAGGGTGCAAAGTATATCCTTGTTCAAGGCCTGCACCCCACAGGCTGCCTGACACTGTCCATGGCAGCGACTCCCACGAACGACAGAGACAATATGGGGTGTGTGGCCAACGTGAACAACAGAATTTACGCTCACAACACAATTCTCCAAGCGAAGTTGAATGAGCTCCGGGAAAAGTTCCCACAAGCTATCATTGTATATGCAGACTACTGGAATACCTTCCAGCATGTGTTGCAAAATCCCGGTGAGTATGGCTTCGACGAGAGATTCAAAGCCTGCTGTGGATCCGACGGCGGAACGTATAACTTCAACGCGCTTTTCCCATGCGGATCATCTCCCTCGACTGCTTGTGATAACCCTTCTAAGTACATCAATTGGGATGGTGGGCATCTTACTGAAGCCATGTACAAGGTTATGGCACGCTTATTCATCACAGGGGCATTTTGTGATCCACCTTGGAGTCATTTAATAAGCAAGAAAATGCAATCAGGCTAGATCCCTTTCAATCCCCTTCAACAATACCGTGTTACCATTGTTAGGTGTTGAGGGTGTCGTAACAGAGATGATCTGATGAAAATTACTGGAACATAATGAGAATAAAATCTATGGTTTGACAAAGTTTATGAGAATCATTTTGGAATATTTAATTTATTTTGTTACTCTTTAACACCAATTGCATGTTTGGTAAGGAATTACGTGGTATTATTGGATAGTATTAAGAAAATGCCTAGCGAGGTGCAAAATTATTGAAAGTGTAGGGATTGAAAGTTGAAGCTTGTTACGAATGATGGAAGAAAAATCGGATAAACTGAAATATAGACTGAACTTACTGGAGAAAACAAGAAACATGATGAAATTTGAATCTTGCAATACGTAATATTGAATAAGCTTTGTCCATACCGATATTGCTTCCTCAATGTAAAAATGCTTTTGGGGTCCACTAACAAATAGCTTCAATTATATGACAAGTCTTTGTGAGCTTGTACAAAATAATAAAGTGATAAACTCAACAAATGAAGAGATTTCTAGATTTAGGATTTCAATGAGGAAGATGACAGTTGATATTAATCACGAAATTGTATCATCGAACATTTCGTCGGAATAAAAATTCTGATGAGATTCGTATGAAGATTGCATGTGTGAGAGATGTCCATGAAGTGTGTTCTAGCATAAGACCCTTTATTTTGTATTTGGAAGGTTAGGTAGGACAGGTATTGTTTTCGAGAGCGACATGTAGCAATCATCTGAGTTCCACGATGAAACTAATCACGAAGTAAAAGTGATATTCTATGTGCTTGATTTATTTAGGCAGTACTCAGGGTCATGTGCTTGGCCTAGTCATGGCCAGGCCATCTGTTTAATAAAGTGTTCAAGGCATATTATTTACGAAAATATGTCTAATTAAAATCACTGTAAGTGTACGATTGGTTAACAAGTAGTAAAATGGATTTTGAGTTCCCACAGAGATTGATTAATTTAAATTCTAATTACCGTGACCTTAACCGAAATAATGAAAGTGAAGTATTGTTTTGATGAAATTATAACTAAATTAATGATAAGTATGCAATTATGAATGAATTAACTAACTAAATGCAATTTGGCGATGAATATAAATTGAAGTGTTTTCTAATATGTGATGAATGTACTAGGATTAAGAATCTATATGCAATAATATTTTTAAACTTAGTTCTACACCTTGACACACGATTGAAATATTGAAGAATCAATGCTCCTAAATTATTTAACAGTCTCTCTCGAGTAAAGTTAAACATATTCCAATATGTGATCTAACTATATTTCTATGACGGATGCGAACATACAAGAATGCATGTATTTTTATGAATACTTAAAGATTCACACAAGGCATAGTGGTATATTTTTATCCCCTATTGGACCCTATGATGATTTATATCAGTCGAACATATTCCCCTTCTTTCGAATACATGAAATAGATTACCACGCTCACACAATCACGTATCCAATAATCATGGAGAAAAGAAACTCATATAAATCATTCAAATATCCAAAAACGTGTTTTTGATTGTTAAGAATATAAAAACTAAGAATTGAAAATCATATTACATAGTTCATCTAGCCCTAGTACAGAATTAACCTAGCCAGCATGATGGGAAGAAGAAAATCAGAAAAATAATGAAGAAACGACATCACCCTGATTAATCTTGAATTGAATCTTCATGTTCTTGGAGTTGATCTTCGTGTTCTTGTCTCTTTTCTGCTATCCAAAGTCTTCAAAAATCTCTTCTCTCGTTCTGGACGAGCCAATTGTTTAAATACATGATCCAAGATTTGTTTCCATAGGTAGTTGACTCGAAAAAGAAAACCAGAAATTCGCCCAAAAAGTTGTACTATGCGACCACATAGTTATCCCCTATGCGACCGCATAGTTATCATGGATTACACCCTGGAATTTGCTGAAGGCTCATATGCGATCGTATAGGTTTTAAGTTATGCGACCGCATAGCTTAATCAACTTCCAAAATATAGCAAGTTGGTCGTTGAACTCTGCTTTGCATTTCTCGACCTTTTTTTTCTCATTTCTTCTTCTTCCAATATTTCATTCCTTTAATCAATTTGATCTTGCCATCTTCACATCTTCAATTTCTCTTCCGGGTCATCTTTCGATTATTTACACATTGGTCCCTGAACTTTGATTTTCTTTCGCTTTAGTCCTTTTCCCATTTTTTTCCTAATTTTCGCCATATTCATCAAGTTTTGTCCTTCAGAACACAAATTATATCGAATTAAACTATATTCCACATATTTATTCACAATTATCAATGTTTATGGTCTAAACTAAGTGTGTAAAACGTACTTATCACGTATGCTTGGTCTTTTCTCTTTAATGGACTATGCAACACAGCTCATATCAGGCGATGCTTGAATCAAGGTCACCAACTTTGGCAGTGCAGTGGTGCCAGTGTGGTAAGGGTAGTGCAGTGGTGATGCGTTAAGGAATAAAATCTCAAATTGAATAAAAATGAAAACATAAACTAATTTACAAGGATTTGAACTACTTTTCTTAATAAGCTTCACTTTTTAAGATGAAATTTCAAGTCTTAATATGGTATCAGAACGTATTAAAATCCAACGAGCAATTCAATCCGATTAGAACTAAAAAATGAGTACATGGATTTCAAAATTGATTTGTTTAAATGAGCCACCATCTTGTGGTGACATGTTAAATGATGAAATTTCACATCGAATAAAGATGAAAATATAGACCAACTTATAAGTGTTTTGGCTACTTCTTTTAATATGTTGACCTTGTAAAATGGAACATCAAGTCTTAACATGGTATTAGAGCTCATTAAGTTCTAATGAGCAATTTGATCCGATTAAGACTCAGAAGAATGAATACACTGATTTTAAAATCGATCTGCTTAAACGAGCCACCCTCTCGAAGAGCATGTTAAGGAATAAAATCTCATATTGAACAAAAATAAAAACATAAACTAATATATAAGAATTTGAGTTACTTCTCTTAATAAAGTTGATTTTTTAATATTGAACCACAAGCCTTAACATGATGTAGTAGAGATGCTGGTTGGTGGAGCAGTATCCGGATTCCGAGGCCATGGTGTGTGCGTGGGTGGAAGAACATGAATTTTTTGTTTTAATTATTTTTTATGAGTGGTTATTTACCCACATCTCTTTATAAATGTATTATATTTTAATTCTATTATTTATTATTAACCTTTATTTATTATCTCATTTATATTCTTAACTTTTTTCTTCATCGAACTCTTGTTTTTTACATTTCATTGGTCAGAAAATCTTGTATTTTATCATGATTTTCATTTAAAAATGTTATTAACATGTTTTAAAATGAGGTTCAAACATTTAATCACATTTTTTTCATTATTATTTGATTTGCTTATTTAAAAATATAATGAACAAATGAGTCTTTTTATTCTATCTTAAAGAAAATTTTAGAGAGAAATCATAATAAAAAACAATTTATATTAATTGAAGAATAAGAATATGATGGAAAAAAATAAATTTGAGACATAATGATCATTTTATCCTCTTAATTTTTTTTTGACAATTATAGTGGTTGATCAATGAGAAATGGTTTAATACTATTGATTTACCAAATGTTGGAGACACAAATGATAAAAAAAAAAAAAAGTTAGGGACGAAAAATGCAAAAGAATGGAAAGTTGGGGACGGTAATATATCCAATTTATTTTTATATAACAATGTGTGATATTATTAAGCCCTTATTTGGTGAGGACCAAAATCAAGATTTTAATATAAATCAACTATTAATTTTATTCATATGTTTTATGAGGTCCATAACTTTT